>JWZT01002592.1:30476-41314 GCA_000827895.1 Thelohanellus kitauei
CGATGTCAAAACTTAGAGGGAACATAGGTTGGGAATGGGTTAGAACCACTGAAGAAATATTTTCCACCACGTCCACTAGGATTGGATTGTTAAGGTGTGCTAAATCTTTATTCTGCTTATTACATAACATTATAGTTGATATATTTTAAAACAAAAATAAGCTGAAATTTGTTTATTTCTGATTAACACATAACGAAAACCTTTTTAGATCGATATCGACGACTTTATTATAAACCATATTCATGTTTACTGATAAGCCATAGATAATTTTAGGATTGACCAATATTTCTAGGCTGATTTGATTAATAAAATGACAATTCTGTCAACACCGAGGATTATGATATAAAAACCACATTAATCATCATTTGGTTGTTGATGGTCAGCCTCTGAAGTTTCAAGTCTATTGATAAATCAATGGGTGTACCTGCTGGTCGCGACTCGCAAATCAATAGCATGTGCGATTTAACCTTAGAAATTATTTTGTTGACATTAATTCGATGAAAACCATTCCAATAAGTTTAATTGTTTGAAGAGTTTGAAATGGGGATTTTGTTTGAATAAACAAACTTGAGTGCGTCACTGGTGGTTATCACAAAATGAATTTCTTCAAAGTGGCCATCTTTTTAATCTGTTTGATTGTTTCAGTCAAGTTTGCTTCGTCGAGTATTCATTAACGTTATAACAAGTTCAGGAATATAAAAAGGACAAAAATGGACAGCCATCTTGGAACGACGCCCCTTATAGAGATAGGAACGGTACTAGACATCATGATTTCAGTAATTCCACGTCCTGAATAATAGAACAGATAACAATTGCTATAAATTATTGTCTTATTTTGAAATTTTGTCTTCTTTTTTCATGAGAATTTTCTTTTGTCTGTTCGTGGTCTCATTTGTGATACTTAGCGTATTTCAAATAATTACCTAGATTGTTCTCAGTATATCCCTGGTTTTGACATCCTTCACTTTCATTTACAATGGCCGACAATCTGTCCTTACAATTTACCCACTAATAAATATCCAAGCAATCCTATTTGGTGTTTGTATCTGCGGGTTGATTGCCTCACTTCTTTCGGGCATCCCTTTATTTATTCGAATTAATAGCCAGATCTATCTTAATGTATGAGCAGTCATAAATGTAGTACATTTCATTGATTTTCTTAATTTCTATCCTAAGTCTATATGGCGCCATTATGAGCACAAGGTTTCGGGTTTATTTATTTTAACACCAGACACAGACCACAAAAAATTTGACTCAAAAAGTGATGATGGGGAACCTCAAAAAATATAAGCAACATTCAAGAGCGGATATTACAAGGATTTTTAATACTCTCCATATAAAATATGGGTGCTGTGGAGTTGTTGGGCACAAAGACTTCATGAATGCGAGTTATTATCATTTTGAACTCGAATACCCCGCTTCCTGTTGTAAGCCAAAGTTCAAACAAATGTATTGTGGCAGATACGAAAAGAATCTGTTTAACATAGTTATTACTGTTCTAATATTAGGGCTGTTTCGAAAAGTTGTATAGCTCACTCAAATTTCATCAAACGACGCTCTCGATATGTTGCTACACGATTTTCCTATGTTCGGTATTTTTAATGATTTATATATTAATTCATACCCTTGATTTTTAAAATTCTGATTTCGATAATTTGTGGCGAAAGTCATCTCTATTATCAAGACCATCATTTTAAATTAAAAATACGAAAAATATGGCTTTGATGGTTGGAGAATATTTAATACCAAATTATACAATAAGGATTCTTTATTTTATTTCTTATTGTGGAATGAGCTTCTATCTTTTTACTGAGTGGAAAGACAGCCGACAATTCCAATTTATAGTACTTAAAATGGCAGTCACTCTAAATCTCAACCATTATAAATAATTATTCGTCCTAATTCGTTTACCTAGATATCCGTAGCTATCAGGAGTGATTGATTATAAATGAACATGGTCATCGATAAATGAGTAAACGAGGGGATGATGAATCTCAGCCATTCTTGTCAACATATGATTACAAAACCATTTCATTTCCATTCAAAACCCTACATTTAAAAAATGTAGAAGTCGAATTGTTGATGACTACTATTTTATCCAAAATATATAAAAATTAATGAGTATACTCGTTGAGTCGGATGTTATTTTGATTTATCATTCATCGATATGGTAAACCCACTAATTTAAAAACAATTTAGAGACATTCCTATTATATTAATTTAATCGATAGTTTTTTTGGCATTTTGTGTGTTAAAAACAAAATGTATTCACTCAAAAAACCTAAATATATCGTTCAGGGTCTCAGATTGATAGATGGTTCCCATTTTACCGAAATGTGAATCATAAATAATTAGATTTCTGATATAAATACTTAGCAGTAGTTTAAATTTTATTTTCAAGTTAAATTATAAGTCAGTGGATTCTTTGCTATTCGTCCACTCTCTATATTGCTTTTCTTTTTAACGGCCTGGGTGAGATTTCAGTAACTGATAGATTAAAACAAATTTTCGGACAAAGGGGTTGATATGGTGATAATATTTGTGGTTTGCTGAAGAATAACAAGAGAACACGACTATAATAACACCACCTCTCTGCAGCCTTCTAATCTTCATATATCTCAAACACATGTCTTAAGATCTAGTCTATTAACACATTTTTGTGAATGTCTTATTTTTATCTGTAAACATCTTTTCAGTGGCATTCTTGCTTCTGTACATGTTAATCAAAGGAAACCTTGGGTTTTAAGAATCTTTTACCAAAATATAATTGCATAAAAATGGAATGGATAATAGATTTTTGGTTCCGTATTACTTTTAAAAGTTAGGCTTGATAAAAAAAGATGGGCTGTTGAGATCTATTGATTTGTCTGAGGACGAGTAACTACCTTCCTAAATATAAATTTAATGTTTTTGAATATACAAAAAAGATGATTTTAGTGCCTGAATCCGTCCATTGTCTTATTTTTATGCTCGTAATTAAAATGTGAATATCGGCAGGTTTGACTTAAGAAATACCTCATTAAATTCCAATTTCCAAATTATCAAGTTCTTGCTCAATATGAGTTTTCCACATTCTTTAAAATGTGGCGGTAGTCTACCAGAGGAAATCTGACCATATCGGTCTCTCCAACGGTCAAAGCATTGTCGATCCTGATTGAAGTTAAACTCTCATAACTGAACAATAATAAGCTGTCATTCAATTGCAGTTAAGACCTCTTATGTCAAAGAAATAATCCTCTTTTTGAGAGGGCGCACCTTAAACGTGACAGATCCTTAGTTGACTTAGTGTGTCTCGAGCTGAAAAAGGTGCTACGAATGGAACACTTTAAAAAAGAAAACGGCTATTGAATCAGACGAGAAGGTAAAATTTGTACTCTTTGGAATAACCACAAACTAACGATAACATAATGAGGCTATTGATATCAAATGTAAGGTTATCGACGTATTTCCATGGTTTGCCTTTATCCAAGGTTAAAATGTGATGATTATTTGCCCACCAGTTGTTTCTCGTATCTTATTATCAGCGTATTACTTGAAATTTAAACCAAATTTTTCAGAATTAGAATGAGAAAAGAAAAAAAAATCAAGCAATAATCTTTAAAATGCTAAATATTTGAGAATCACTAATTTGGCACTTTAAAAGTAAACGTGGAATAATGAGAATGGAGAAGAAAGTGCAGAATAAATATGAAATAAACATAGGATAATCGTAGTTAAAACTTTCAAGATATAACCACAGTCTCGGAAATGATGTTAGTCTTTATATTATCGATTTTTATTTCTGGTAAAAGGATAAGAAATTTGTGGAAACACTAAATCTGTCTCCCGGTTTTAGCTTTCTAACAATAATTAAAAATTCACATAAACTGATATGCGTTTCATTTAGAATTTATTAAAGCCACTCAATAGCATATATAGTTTTGAAATCATTAATATTCATAAGAGAAGCTAACGAGACCCTTTATTGGAGAAACTATAATTTGTGAGATCGAATACTTTGAATAATTTTCTGATACCAATTAAAACGTTTATTGATCAACGAGGCTGGTATCTAAATTGCAGAAACTTGTAGTTACTGATATCAGTTACAATCTTTTTCACATGAGTCTCTTTAAAATTTGTTATAACCGACTTATCTGTTAACAATCTATGGGAAGTGGAAAAAGTATTTTATTAAACTCCACTTGGTTCAAATTACCAAATTGACCTGACTTACATTTTAACCATTTGCGCTTCTATCAGTTTTTTTCATCAAGGATTATAAGTATTCTTTCAAATGCTTTTTGCATAAACCGGCCCATTAATTAAAAGGATTGAATAAAAGGTTACTATTAGATCATTTCACTTTTCATACACGATTCATTTTCTCTTGGTTATTTTGCACAGTACTTGCATTCCAGATCCAATACTTATGATAATAACAAATAATTTTAATTACGGTCACCCCATGAAAACCAACAATGATGTGAATGTGTGAAACATACAAGTTCGAAATGGAGGGGATCTTAGTTCATTTTAATAATTATGATCGCCGATAAATTCAGCAGTATACCAATTTATACAATTCATTATTCATATAATTTTATGATGTTAAAAATAACAGGGCAATCGAAATATACCGAAATCTTTACTCATTTTTAATAAAATGTAGGTCTCGGATGAACTGCATTTGTCAAACAGAAAATATTTTAAGATTTCAAGAAAGATGCTAATCAAAAATAATGTGTGATTTCATGAATTAATATACATTTTTACAAAGCTCAATTTTTCATTTGATGCTTTAAATGAGCCCATATATAAGTTCCTACTTTGGTCGGTTACGCATTTAAAATTTTACGAACTGGACAAATCATCGCATGGAGACCATTCGAATAAACGTTAATCATACTCAGTTAACTTTGTTTATAAGTGCCGAAATACAGATGTGGAAACTCTAAAACATCCTTTTTTTTCACTTATAACTGTGGACTTATCTGGTTCCCTTATCTAGATTATAAGAGTTATGCTGTATTGAAAGTGTGAGACAAAATAATAAAAAACATAAAACCTATCAGTCTTTATAAACTTCGCCCTTGATCCTTTTATACTCGCTGAGTCTGATTTTCACCACTGTTTTGAAATCATAGTCAGGGTTTTGGTCGAAATAATGCACAGTTGCCCAGAGTGACCAGAACAAATGAGAAAGCTATGATTAAAAAATTGAATACCAAAATAAAAAGTCTGAGATTAGTGCGCACGAATTCATAGTCCATATTCTTTGCTTAATTAAATGAAAAATTATACTGCTTTCAAATTGTGGTAGGTATACTTCCATCCATTGATTTTGTATGGGTTCATAGGGGTAGAACCCATACATCAAAGGCAGAATAACTGAGTATTCACATATAAGGTTAGCTAGGTCATATATCCAGTAGTTGGGGCCACATAACTCGTAATCAATAATCTTTAAACCATCATCTCCATAAACGAAATTCGACGGTCTCAGATCGTTGTGACAAATGACCATTTCAAAGTTAAGAAGACCTATTTCTCCGATTAACCACGAAAATTGGGTTTGGAACATTTCTTTACTTAGGTTCTCCACCTCTAGATTTTTGAGATTGAGTCCATCCAGCAGATTTAACATTTTTTCAAATACTCCATAAATGCAAGGTCGGCTGATGTCACCAGGGTAGCAAGATAAGGGCATACGGTGTAAGGCAGCCACCAAATTGGCTGATTCTTGCCAGTGAATTGTCTTGATTGGCCTACAGAGTTCTCTTCCTTTGTAAAATTGGTACGCTGCTGCATTGTTGAAAACAGTCACCAGCCGTGAGTTAAAAAATTGTTTGCCAACCATGTTTTGCATCATGATTATCATGATGCTCCGATCCAAGTAAGCTTTTGTTTTCTCCCCGTAGACTTTCAATATGTAGCTCTCTCTTTTTCCTTCGTTCCAAATGGTTTCCAAGACTGCACATTTGTTAACTTTAGTGGAGATGGTAACCAAGTTGAAATATCCCTTTGTCTCTGGAAACGAATCAAAATCCACGATGCTCCTTTTGATCTCTTCAGTATACTCATCCTCGATTGATATATTGACAAATTTTAGTTCTTCAGTGTCATGTTTCTTTCTTACAAGACAAAAGTTGCAATTCACTGAACTCCTCTTTGCTTTAATATTTACTGATTCACTGGCTCACGCCTACGAAATGGTGGCAAAAACTAATAAAAACATTACAATTGCCCAAACATCATTCAGAACCAACCAGAAAAAATATTTCCAATGATTTATGAATGAAAGAATTAGGTTAAAAATCATTTGCTTAACGTAAAAAGCACCTGCAGAATGGTGTTGAACTGTAGAAATCTTTCATAGTCAAAATCAGGATTTCTGTAGATAAATGTTTACATTTGAGCTTTTTGTTGCTTCATAATTAAGAACTGTCCTTTTCAAATGTCTAAAAATTAACAATATTATGAGACTCGTTTAGAGTCAACATCTGAAAATCAACCTGGGTATTAGATTAAGAGTGTTGAGTTTAAAAATTAAATTCACCCATGTATACATTTCGCCCAAACATTGCGAGTTTACTGATCAGGATCTTGCAGTTTACCAACTGTCAACAAATCTTTGTCGCCTTGAAATTATACAAACCTAAATTAAGTAAAACATTACAAATTTCTAATTAAAGTTAAGGTAGTTTCATAAAAAAATAAAATCATAGAAGTGTAATCAATCTATCCATTAAATTTTTCTAGCGACGCATTCTCTGGTTCAACAGACGATTTCGCGTAGTTTTATGGATCGTTTTGAGTTTTAAGAATCTAATCTATTATTTTACAGAAGCCTGGAATGTCTTGTGTTTTCATCATACGCTCTGCAATAGATATTCAACCAATTTAAGTTTCTAATTGATAATTTCCTCCGCAAATTAATCAAGTCTAATTTAAAATATTTAAATTAATTTTTCAATTTTGATAAGTTGGTGAAAAATTTTGGCAGATTGTTTTAACACTGTGACAGATTTACTACCGTATACTTGAAATTGGAGTTAAATTTAACGCCTTTATATGAAGTTTAAAACTTTTCTAATGTTGTATTTCATTTAGTGACAGATGTAGATGTGTATAATCTCCAATAAATTATGTAATCTATTTATAATACTTCAGAAACCATAAATTTGGCAAAAACACCCAAATAAAAAATTTGAACATCCTAAATAAGCTTTCTTGTGACAATAAATTGCAGTGATTGCAACTCTTGAATTATTTAAAGGCTTAGACTAAATGCACAGAATCTTTGAGCTTAGGAAAGAATTCATTCACTGTGTATCATCTCCTGGCCTGAGATATTCGACAAAAATTGTTTAATTCATTAACCTCACTAACTAGTTAAAAGTATTCACCACGCAGGAGATGGATATCTTCCTAGACTGACAAGTTATTCAGTGATTGTTTGAAAAAAATATACCAATTGTAATTAAATATTTTGTCTTTTCATGATTGTGATCAGGAAAAAATACCTGGTTCAAACATATCTAAGTGGTATGCCTTTTCGACAGTTCTGTCCAACTTTTGACAATTTCGAACGAATGAATCTGAAAGCAACATCTGTAACTGACCTTTAAATTCGCCTTTTTAAAACTATTAAAATTACAGTTAAGGTATACAAATTTTAAAATTATTTATCAAAATTTTTCTTTTTAAGAAGTGTATATTGTGATTTCTAATATGGTTCGTCTGAATAGCTTACAGTTTGATTCAGAACAATGCTATAACCTGAATACAAAAATTCCATATTTAGGTATCAAAATATGGTATTAAGCTCCTCTTTTAATGTAATCACCTTAATTAGCAGAACTTCAGTTTCAAGTTCATACGTTTCTTTTGATTATTAAATGAAAAAGACTAATGCTTTACTTCTGCATTGAAACAGAACATGCGCTCTTGTTGGAAATACGGGATCTCTGATATCTTAAAAGTATTTCTGGAATATGCAATTTTCGATACATTTTTTCACTTGAGTTTGGAAAAATAAATGTTTCTGATTCATTACACTTACTATTTTCAAGCGATTTTTAAATTAAATAGATGGAAAAGTTCCATTTTCTCATCCCAAACTGTTGAAAAAATCCCATTTGGTTTAGAGTTACTGGGGAATCTCAATGTCAAAATTTCAAATTCGGTCAGTTAAAAAGTTTGACAAAGAAAATAAATGAAGAGAAACCCAAGACAGAATTCAGACTCAATTTTGATTCTAGAAATACGGAAAATTTTGACGAGTTCCATTTTCTTTTCAAAAATCGATTTCGGTCCTCCTAACATATAAAATTAAAAAAATGTATCTTTTTGAAATGTTTCAGTTTGAAATCGCCAGTGATGGATAGTTAAACTATTTTCACTATGATATAAATTCGACCTGAATATCATGATTGTTTTGGCTGTTTTTGTTAATTTTACATATACTTGAAAAAATTTTAACCATTTTAGCAGCTAAATTTTAATCAAAACTCCCAACCGCAGTCAAATAGATCGAAAATTTTGCACGATTGGCTTACACATCCCTTTTGGGACGATATTAACCTGTATGGTTTTTAACATAAAATTCGACAATTTTCATCAAAAGTATACATCCGGCGAATAACCGCGTTAAATTAAGGAAAAAATATTGTCCGAAATTATGAGAATCAAACTCATAATTAGGAAACACCTATTAAACGTATTTACTCAAGGATAATGTCATATAATCAGATATTGTTCAAAATAAATATGATATTCTTAATACACCATCTCCCGTTCAAGACGTCCAACTTTCCAAACGGACATTCAAAAGTTTTTATTTGTAATTTTATTATAAAAAAGTAAATGAAATTTTAAAAGATTCTATCTTTTAGGGTCTTGAAAATATTCAGTTATATTATCGAGTTTAATTTGAACAGTCGTTTACTGAGATTGGCCTAAGTCTAACAGCAATAATCTCTCAACCATTTATCATTTACTTTCTTATAATAAGAAAAGCACACAGTGGAACTTTTGAATATCAGCATCGGAAAGCTGGACATCTTGAATGGGAAATTGTATATATTGTTTGGAAATATTTTTTTTACATATTGCAGCGTCATTTAAATTTCAGAGTCTTCTAAACCGATATATTTACACGACAAAACTTAAGGGGCCGGTTTTATGAATTCTAACATGGCATTTTAATCAAAACAACACAAACTTTGAACCATTAATATTTTTTGAAAAACAACTCAACAAATTTACCTACGAGTTGCATTATATTTTTTATTTGTGGCTATCATTCAGTTTCTGAAATTTTGATCTTGTACCCTCATCGTATCCGGTTATTTTTAATTGTTTGTGAAAGATGTTTTCAGCTGGAATCTTTTAATTTGTGATCTCTTGTGTTAATGTTTTTAAGCAAAATAGCAGTCGATTATAAAACAAGTGAATTGATAATATCATATGGTACCTATAATTTTACCTAAAATTTAAAGATCACTTGCAGAAATCAAAAAGAAATCTTAGGTCATGATGGTTTGAAATATTTTCACTGAATTCCAATGAATATGGCTAAAACCCCTTTGGTTTGTCAAATAAATTACTGCATGTATTGGATCAGTATCTTTGAAACTTGCGAGTTGGACAGGCTAATTATGGCTGTTAGGGTTGTTTAAAATTGATTATTAAAATAATGTAGAAAAGGAAATGATCAATCAAACAAATAAACATTGTAAATACGCATACCCGAGGGCAGTCTAAACCTTTCACTCCGGAATAGTCCTTTTTGAAAACTTAATATCGTTTTAGTCACAATTCTATAATCTTACCTCATGTAAAGAGGTTTTTCGACTAAAACAACAATATATACATCAAGTTTTAACACATTAAATCTTTAAATCATTCATTACTCCTATCAAGCTGGATGAAGTGTAAATATCGAATATTAATGGCTGTTTGTAATTGAAAACTTTTCGAATACATTTTATGAAATCAACCTTCTGATTGAATGGTATTTAAATTCTTAAATTATTTTATTTCTTATTATATTTAGATTATTTTCATCTTCTTGGGAATACTGAACAGGAAAAAATATTTCAAAAAACAAAGGAAACAATTTTCAAATTTTATTTAATTATTGAAAGTTATTATTTGAATTTTCAAACAAACATTTTTTTACTTTTTATTATGAGATGTTAAAGTTATTTTAATCACTAATATTCGAGTAATTTGACGAGAAATAACCAGAGAAACTAGCATATTATCGAGTTGATATATTTTAACAAACTGTAATGTTACACGCTTTAGATTACCAACACAGTCAGAACTATCGTCCTAAATCAGAATCTAATAGTTTGTTTTAATTTGAAAAAATCTTATTAAACTTATCGGATTTTGCAACTCTCTAAAGGGATTAAGATAGATGAGTTAGAAGTACGTCGATGCATCGTAAATGAGAATGACGATGCCATAAAAAAATTTAACGATCTCAAAAATCGAAATGTTCTTCAAACTTGAAACCCAAGCATCTTACTTCATCATTAAGAGGTATCATTTTTAATAGTGATCTGAGCAATCTTAGATGCTAATACAAGCCTTTATTGTGAGTATTATGAACGAATCAGAACACAAATATATTCAAAATTTAGAACACTGAACAAGCTGATAATTTTTCATCAAATTGTATAGACTTAATGTTTTACCTTCGATTAATATTGGGTCAAATAAAGTAAGGATTTAGTTTAGTCACAGAACCTCCTCCTCTTTCCATAAATGTTAAGTATTCGCGATACCGGAATAGTGTGTATTTTAGTCCGAAATTTTTCCGAAAAGCGTGCGCATCGAAAAGTTGT
>JWZT01002592.1:107579-121415 GCA_000827895.1 Thelohanellus kitauei
TTTTGGTCGATACAGTTCTTTTTTATGTTCAAAATTTTATTTCAATAAAAATGCCGCTATTGGTCGTCACGGATGCGGTTATTGGTCGCAAAACCAGGTAGCCATAGGCGAGTAGTGTAGGAGGTATTGTTTCAGTTTGATAAAACGGCATCAAATGAATTCAAGTATTCTGGCTGCGAAAGTTACTGTTGAAGGATGCTGTTTAAGATAACGATATAATGAAAAGAGTTTAAAATTTCTTTTTATTAATATTTTTCATGAAATAAAAATGTGGCAGGATTGATCGGGAAACTCTCTATTTAAGCAGATAGAATTGGTTACCTTTGCTAAAATTACAGAAATTGAACTGACAATTATTTATATAAAACGTTTTAAGAAAAAAATCCTAAAAGTTATAATTTTTGGACTTATTTTAATACGATTTGAATTAAAAAATTTGAAACTGAACTATGGAACAACTAAAATACAGTGACTAATGATATTTGTACAGGCAGAATTTGCAACCCATTAAAAAGATATAACAGAGAATAAATCAGAAGTTTTAAACGTGCTATCCTAATCTTGCAGAATTCTTGGAAACTATTAGAAATGAATTTGAGTACAGCAATACATCGGAATATGAGCCTTCTAAGATCCGAGAATGGCAAAATTCGAGTAAACCTCTGAACAAAATTTTATTGTAATTTACGATCACGCTTACAGATGCTAAGGCAAGATGGCCGAGCTCATGTTTTGAATTTTATGCCCTGTATATTAGCCACACCCTCCAATTCTCTATCCCTCTCGCCTCCTCTAAACACGCCGTCGTTAACCGTTGTAATTTGTGTCGAAGTTAAGAACTCGTAAAACCACATTTTATTTCATGTCATAAAATCATAAAGTATCAGGTGTTTGTGGCCTGTATCTATGATAGAAATTAAAAATGTTTTATCCATTGTTATTGCCATTGAAATGGGTTATAATGACGTGCCTGAACGGCTTAATATTTTTCACATATGTTATATGCGAAAAATTTATTTGATATACGTCCAATTTAACTTGAGCTCGGTTCGGGAACGAATTATACTCGTATGTTGAGAGAATACTGTATTATGAAGAAAAACAGTTAAATCATACAAAACTAGTCAAGAACAAGATATCGATATCCGGCCAATAATAATCGTCCATTATTGGATATATTTAATGGATTCGGTAATAGAACTTCTTAATTTGCCAATTTTATCGTCTGATTATGCTTATGTTCAGTTGGTAAAAATTCGCACTTACACCAATTCACTTTCGGAATGTCCTGGATTGTCTTTCAAAAGTTCCTATGTATTGTTATTACATAAAATAAATGAATAATTTTACGATTCTTGCTGTAAGGCTCAATATAATCTCAGTAAAATATTGTGTATTTTAGACTGATGAATATAAATACTTGCTTCTAAGAACATATAAACCAAAATATTTATCATCTTTGATTTCGTTTGTATTAAAAATGTATTGAAACTCTTTAATGACAAAATCGGGTATCATGGATTGGAAATGACGTAGACGTAAAAAATTTTTCCTCTCTCCTTAACTTTTGAAATGAAAAATATACCCACATATTTATCTTCACTCTACAAAACACATATAGCGACGTGGTAAATAAAATCCATTTATTCCAATTAATACTCACAACACTTATTAATTCGACAAATAAACATTAAATAGGAGTAACTGAAAGTTTTGGACACTTATTTCAAGCACCATGATTATCAAGAAATAATCGTAATTTAACCCATAAATGTTCTAATATAATGATATTTCGTAAAATATTGATTCTGAATTGTACTGCACTGTGGGTAATGGAAAACCACTCGCGAAAGCCAGTTATTATAACCTGTTTTATTTCAGTTTTGAGTATTTTTCGATGACACTATGCATATAATACAGCTCATAAAATGAAATACGTTTAAAGTGGCGGGAGTAAACAACGATCATATTCTTGAGAATAGACACAACCAATTTATTGGGAATTTTATCATGGTGGTGCTGTGATTTGATTGATGAGATGACTAGTTGGGATGAACATTTTTCTCTTATAGTAATTTGGAAACTGCATAGGTTTCCATTATAAGACGAATATTGTAATCATCAATTTTCAAAAAATGATGGGGTGGAAAAGTTCGGGGAGGGGTATCTTAGAAATATTTCGTAGATTCAAAATTACACATGCCTGTTTGTTTGCAACAAGTCCCGGTTATTTGTAAGAATTTGAAATTATAATATAAATTTTTCGAGTATTCATCACTAATTAATGATACAACAATAAATTGATAAACTTGAGGTGTCGATCGGTACCAAGCCATACAGGTCGCACTAAAGTTCGAACTATATAGTATCCCAACATTCAAAACAATAGATATGGTAAATTTAAACTCCCTTGTGAAGACTGCGTGCTAACTATAACTTAACTCTTTCGAGTGTTTTTTAGAACACAACCAAAGTAGTGAATCTTCTCGATTGTTAAATATAGTTATTATTTAAAAAATGTACATTATTTCCAAATATTGACAGATCCATCAGTTCCACAAGTTGCTATCTGATTCAAATGTGGGTGATGGGCAAAAGATATGACCTCAGAGTCTTGAACCTAAATTTTCTACGAAAATAACCTTCATATGGTGTTGGTATATTCCACTTACTAGATCTAGACAATACATCGTTCCATCCTGAGTTAAGGCATATGCCCAATTGCCCTTAGGTGACAAGAACGCTCCAGAAAAGTCTCCTCCTTCGTCGTTTCTGCCGTTGTTGTACGATTTAACTATTTGCCCATTTTTGTTTAAAATGTAAAGATTATGTGATCTATTACACACTATATAAGTGTCAGGTGTCTGGAGAACGGGGAGACAAACATTTACTGCCAGGTTCAAATCGGCAGAGCCGATCGTGATACGAAACACTTTCAAACAATCTGCATTCTTGATTGACCATATCTATGTGATAATAAGAAATACTCTGATAGACCCATCACTTCCAGTAGAGATCAAATTATGACCATCGTGGGAATAACAAATCGAGTTCACGAACGACTCGTGCCCAGAAAACTCTTTTAAAATACTACCACTCTTTAAACTGTGGCATCTTATGAGGCAGTCAGTAGATCCAGAGAAAAGGTGGTCCTTAGTAATGGAAAATAAGAGACAAGTGATGCTCTGATTATGTGCGTTGTCAAATCGTTTAACACATTGACCGGTTTCGACCCTCCATACCTTTATCAGCCCACGACTGTCACCGCTGGCCAAGAGGTCAGACTCCCCAAACACGAGTGAAGTAACAGGATTTTCCATGATCATAAAGTTTTCCTGTTATGCTCAAATACCTACTAAAGCCTGGTATTTTAAGTCCTGCCTCAATTTACCTGTCATGTAATTCCAGACCTCGATAAACCCATCACTACTCCCACTGACCATATATTGCCCATCTCCCGAGAAAGTTACGACTTTGGCAAAAGTCTGAGAGGGAAACTAAAATCAAGCTCCAGAGTACTTTGATACACAAACCTAAACTGGTCGGAAAAGTCTCTGAAACCAGCTCTTTCATTGCAATTTTCCCGGAAATTAAGTCGACCTTCGCTTCTGGTGGGATTAAACCCTGATTTTTCTGCCATTTTAGCGCTTGGCCTAGTAAAGTCAGTAGTCTGGAAGGTTCTATGCATACTACTTCTTTTTTCAACTCTAAATAACAGTTTAACAGACCTGATGCAATCAGCCATCTTCGTTTTTCTTTATTTGACCCAGTTGGATAGGCTTCCTTCGGGTCAAAATAGGTCTTGGATATTAAATTCTCAAGTTTGAGGTAACGATCCGGTAAAGAGTGTTTCATTAGGTCTAGTGGGTCTGTTTTCCGAAGCATAAAACGAGCAGTTGAAAGTTCTCTCATTTCGATCAATTCAATGATTATCTGGATTGAATCTAATCAAACCTGCTCAAAAAGATCGATCAAACAGTTGTTGGAGATCTTAAAATGGTGGATAGCTTGAACTACGCTATCCCAGTGGCCGTTGTGAACATTTTCGATAAAAACATCTAAATCCGTCACAGAATTGAATGTTACACCAGTCTCTTCCTGTAAAAATAATAGAAGTAAACCTGAAGTGCCTGGAGTGTTTTGGTTAATTTGCTTTCCTTTAAAAATTGTTGTATTAGATTAATCACGCTTAATATGATAAATGACTTACTCTCGCGATTCGACTTCAACGGACATCTGATCAAGCAATATAATATTCTTTTGTCACACGCAAGCGTGGACAATTGGAAACCTTGTAACCTAGTTGATTTATTTTTTTAAAGGTGTTCGCTATATTTTTCCTAAATCAAAGACACCTATATGATCTAAACTATATATTCTAAAAATTTCATGTCTGTTATCTCATGGTCCTCATATTATACTCAGTAAGCATTGATTCCATAAAGGGGATGCTTCCCTGAAGAATAAGGTTTGTTCAGAATGTTTATTCATTTTTTAATTTAACCAGGTCGAACTCAATGTCAAAAAATAAACAATTTACCGATAAGAGACTGAAAATTCTGTCAATTATAAGATGTCTGTGGTAAGCCCACTATATATTACTCGATATTACTTAAACTTTGAGTTTAGTGTTTCATTAAGTGTTGGCTTTATAATTTATCTGTTCTTTTTTCTTGATGAACTTCTAAAATAACCCATTTTTCATTTTTTTGCGGTCACAGCCAAGTTGATCATTTTACAACTGGATAGGTGAAAATAACCATATAAGTGAAATTGAGCATCGAAACAATATTGTGAATAAAAAAGACAGGATATCATTAAATGAATAATAATTGTGGAGATGAGGAATGTAATTGTCCTAATTGCCATGTTTTTGACGATTTTCAAATCACATAGAGCATAGTTTCAGGACAAAAACCATGCGAGGTCGTCAATATCCTGCTTTGTTTCTTTATGAAATCTTCTTATTGAGCAAAAAAGTAAGAGGGATTGTATCATTCAGATGCAGTAAAATGTTCGGAATCGGCCATAAAGGAGTTTAAACTAGCATTGACCTGAAAATATGTCGGATGTACGTCGACCGACAGGTTCTACGTTTCTTAAATGAACTTTTCTTTACGGTCTCTGTTCCAATTATTCGCCCTTCTGCTTGTTGGTAGTTAGGCCCGTAACAGTCTGGCACTGCTGAAAGAGTCTTCCCTAATCTCTTTCCTCCATCAGGGTTATGGTACGTCAAGGGCATTCGCTTACTGGAAAGGATCAAACAAAGCGTTTTTCAAGACCCAGAGTTATTATTCTTTGTTTCAGTTCAGAGTTTGAAACATCGTGCCTAATCACTGAATAAGCATACAGCAAGTGAGAAAAACTCAATTTTATGGGCTAAAATTCAATCATTTACATGTACACAATGTTAAATTAAACATATTCAGAGGTTATTTGAAATCCAAAACCACCTTTGGTAGATCTTGGTAGGGTTATTTTACATCAGTCATTCATAATGCATTTTAAGACAAATTTATAGCCGATATGAATGCCAAATAAACTAATAATCAATCGATAGTAGAAAAGGCTAACAATATCGAACGATTGGTCCTGGGAAGGCCCATTCGATTGATTAAAAATTTACCAACGTCGCATTTCTCGTTTGTATTTTTCGAAAACAGCTTTTTAGTTTCAACCACATTTTTTCTGCTCATAACCTGATAAAATAATTTATGGACGCCAGGTTAAACCTATAGTATAGCATTTGGTTTTGCGTTGTCGTTTACAGATATTTTTGGGTGTGTAAAATAATATTTAAACATATATGGAACTGGGAGAAATTTCTGCTTATCCACACTTTGCTGTCCCTTGAAAAATAGTCCTACAAAAATAAAATTGACAACGTTCTTTTATCAAAAATTAAATCAAGATAGCAATTTATGAAAATGTCAATTATTCCTTGGCCCTTTTATTCAAATATTTCCTAGTTTTCTGCTCAAAATAAGGCAACAGAAAGTGTTAGCCAATTTTCACAACTGTGAAATCAATTTTCCTCTAAGGGGTGAGGCTGAAATTTCATCGTAATTTACACGATTTTTTAAAGAGTTTTAAACACGTTAATAATATAAGTGGAAATTAAAACTACTTAATTTTAATCGATAGTCATTGGATACCTTCCCGTAAATGGGTTCCCATCTGGCGATAAAAGCCCATATAATCAAATGAGGTTACCTGGTTTTACATTCAAAAATGTACCGATTGCGTTCATAAAGGGATCTTTTAATGTTTAATAAATTGTTATTACCCTTCATTTACGCATTTATTAAATAAACGTTCAAGATGCTTTACATTATTTACTAAATTTGTTGGCTTGAATTCAGTAAGACTCAGCCATACTTAATGATGTGGTTTTTCCTTATAAAGAATTTTCCCCAAATATATGAATGAAGTCAACATCTGAGGGGAATAACTATTAGTTGATATATAATTTAATTGTATTAAATGTTAAAAAATCCCTTTATTAACGTAATCGGTACATTTTAAAATGTAAAATCCCCTAACCACTCATCTAATTATGTTGGCTTTTATCGTCAGATTGGAACCTATTTACGAGAATGTATTCAAAGGCTATAATTTAAAACCTCGTAGTTTTAATTTGCGTTTTTATAATTTACATTTTTAAAACTCTTTAAAATATCGTATAAATTACTGTGACATTTTATCATTACGCGCAGAGCAGACGATCAATTGCACCGATATGAAAATTAGCTGACAAACGCTGTATGAATGCACATAATCCATCTATCGATGCAAACCCCGACAGTAAATTCGTACCCATTATGAATTCTATGGTTTCTATTGCAGATCAGATTCCGAGCATGGAGGTTGAATTCTTGCCAGATGTCTATTTTAAAACCATTTTAAATTTAGGATTTAAAAAAGCCGCTGAGGCGTGTTATCCATAAAAGAGCTATCCAAAAACCTACACTCTGAGTTATATCATGGGAAGCTGAAATTAGTAATCGATCGACAATCGTACTATTAAGACAACAAATTTGCGCGTAACCATAAAATTAGTTAAAAATAAACATTACGAGACGTGACGATGATTATCGATTATATTATATCAATTCGTTCGAACGCGTGTAAGGTGGAACGACCACTATATTCATAAAAATGGTATTCTTGCATTCATTACGACTTGTCTACTACAGAACCTGCTAAATTCTACGAGCCGGGACAAGAGATGCCACCCGTTAGACCAAAACGACTTACAATAGAAGAGGCCAAAAGTTGCACGGCAAGTATATTTTAGTTAACCAGATGACCCTGTGCGCGTATATGCGGATGGGATATTTGACCTTTTTCATGTTGGACATTCTCGAGCCCTGATGCAGGCTAAATCTCTGTTTCCTCACGTATATCTGATTGTTGGAGGTGTGATGTCCTTTGATCCAAGTATGCGGCGATGAGACTACCCGTAAAAAGAAGGGGCTAACCGTGATGAATGAAAATGAGCGATATCTGTCAGTACTACACTGTAGATACGTCGACGAGGTGGTGAAAGATGCACCTTGGGAAATTGATGAAGCCTTTCTGGCGAAACATCGAATAGATTTTGTGGCACACGACAACATTCCCTACGCCTCGTCGGGTTCTGACGATGTTTATGAGCATGTTAAAGCCATGGGGATGTTCGTTCCGACCAAGAGAACAGAATTCATATCAACATCCGATTTAATAACCAGAATTGTTCGAAATTACGACAATTTCGTTAGGCGTAACCTATTTCGAGGATACTCTCGAGATGATTTGAACATCGGTTATTTCAGCGTAAATATTCATTAGAATTCAGGAGAAGCGTATTCGGATAAATGATAAATTAATGGGATTTAAAAGAAGGCTTGATTCGATTGAAAATATGACTGATAGTCTTTTGAAAAAATGGGAAGATAAATCTCACCAAATTGTCTCGGATTTCATAAATCTCTTTATTGGAAACGGCAGATTCGTTAGTCTTTTTCATTAATAAGGCTCATATAATTAATGAAGGGAAAACTATTGTTAAAGATATCCTCATGTTAAATGAATCGGAATTTGAATCTGACCAGAATAACAACGAGGATCCCACTAATTATTTTCCATCTTAGATTTTATTGAATTGTTTTTTTGAAAAGTATTACAATTTTATAAGTTCTACGCTCGATCACTTTAAACATTCTTTATCCTCAAATCACATCAATTGCACACTTCATGACTGATTGGTGCTGTCTTATCGTCAGGTGGATATTTATCCTAGTTATGACACGAAACTCACCCTAATTTATTGTTTTTGGCAATAGTAAACGTCACATGTCAGAACCTTTTGAATAAAGCTTAAGCCCTTTTGAAATGTGTTTACCATATATAATTCTCTGAACATTGGTATTTCTGTAAAAGTGGGTCATCCTTACCCAATAGAAAGATCACGATAGGATCATTTAGTGCTTTAGAATGGTATGTTCCACTCATTTTAAAAATAAAGAACTCGAGTTTTGTGCTTATGGATAATACATGCCAAATACAAAAATGAGTGCTTTCGACGATGCCCTTGTCTATTATATGAAATATATGCGCTGGAAGAACTGTCCTCGAATCACATTTCTCTGAGTATCTCTTGTTATACAAGAGCATCTTGTTTTGAATCACCACTTACTAATGATATCTACCTCAAACGAATAAAAAACACCTAGGTTTACCGGGTTTTGCAATCAAAATCAATATTACGACGATACTTATTGCGCACCTCACAATTCATGGTTATTCACAACGATTGTGGAGATTCTGAATGATATATGCTTCGTGGTTTGATTTTTTGTTTATTATGATGTCTAGAATCATCCACGAAAAGAGTGTTGATAAGTATTCTCTGATACGCAACAATATCGTTTAGAGAAATCGTGTATTTTGAGGTGCGCAATACGTATCATTAATGGTTGATTTCGAAATTCATGATGGTTGATTTTGAACGCAAAACCAGGTAAAAGGTCCAGTATAGATAAATGGGCAAGCCTGTATATACTCCATACATACAGTAAACCTATGGTTTTTTAAATTCTGAGAACCAGCCCATGCATCTTGACTCCACCTGTCCTGGATTGGTATCAGCAATTTAGTACCTGTCCAACTTGGGTTTTAGTGATGGAATTCTTCACTAAGATAGGTTGACCTGAGATATGTATCAATATCATAATATCCAACAGTAGAATATAGTACAGACGTTTCTAGGGTGTTTTTTTCGTCGCAGGGGTAGAAAATTGATTCGTTTAACTTTTTAATGGTTAACTGCTAGCAAATCCTGAGGTACGGGCTCAGCCATTTAGACTCATTATAGAGGGCGAACATTTACAACTTAACCATTTAAAACGACTTCAGTTCAAACTTCAAAATGGTGTTTTACTCAACTAATGACTTTAGGTATTAACTATTTCGCATGTTGAATAAATATGAGGTCTCGTTGCAACTCAATGTGATATCAGGATGCTTAAAGCATCAATAAAGTCTAAATGAGTCTAATAATTTTTTGATAACGCACCTAAATAGTTGTAAGGCATAACTCAAGGCCACTGCAAGGTTGAATAACAAGATCGCCCCCCCCAAACCATTACTTTCGAGATTGCGCAATATAGAATCATCCACGAAAAGAGTGTTGATAAGTATTCTCTGATACGCAACAATATCGTTTAGAGAAATCGTGTATTTTGAGGTGCGCAATACGTATCATTAATGGTTGATTTCGAAATTCATGATGGTTGATTTTGAACGCAAAACCAGGTAAAAGGTCCAGTATAGATAAATGGGCAAGCCTGTATATACTCCATACATACAGTAAACCTATGGTTTTTTAAATTCTGAGAACCAGCCCATGCATCTTGACTCCACCTGTCCTGGATTGGTATCAGCAATTTAGTACCTGTCCAACTTGGGTTTTAGTGATGGAATTCTTCACTAAGATAGGTTGACCTGAGATATGTATCAATGTCATAATATCCAACAGTAGAATATAGTTCAGTCGTTTCTAGGGTGATTTTTTCGTCGCAGGGGTAGAAAATTGATTCGTTTAACTTTTTAATGGTTAACTGCTAGCAAATCCTGAGGTACGGGCTCAGCCATTTAGACTCATTATAGAGGGCGAACATTTACAACTTAACCATTTTTAAAACGACTTCAGTTCAAACTTCAAAATGGTGTTTTACTCAACTAATGACTTTAGGTATTAACTATTTCGCATGTTGAATAAATATGAGGTCTCGTTGCAACTCAATGTGATATCAGGATGCTTAAAGCATCAATAAAGTCTAAATGAGTCTAATAATTTTTTGTATAACGCACCTAAATAGTTGTAAGGCATAACTCAAGGCCACTGCAATTCCCAGGAAACGAGAACATTTCATTCAATACCAATATATTTACGGTTTTTTCCATTTTAAACAAAAATAAAAAAAATTATTGTTTAAAATATTTTGGTTGTTTGTCCAGACCCATCTCAAACTCTTTGTCTTGTTCATAAAGATATTCAGAATTCGATCTCATATTGCACAGAAGCAAATTGGCTTCTTCAACTGCAGCTTTATTCATACTTTGATTCTGGACAACCATAGACAAACATCGAAAAGCCTCAGGAATATGATCGAGTTTTTTGTAAACCTTTTCGACGAAACATTTACCTTTCCAGCTAGTAATAAGAGCGCACAGTCCACCGGGCACATTTTTAAAACCACCTTAATAATGTCAAGTGATTCCTGATAATAAGAGTAATACTTTTAATAGATTCATTTCGTGTAATATCAACGCTTTCTCGTACAGAAAGAGTGGGTTTTTCTTGTCTAAATTAACCGCTTTTTGAATAGTTTCAAGGGCCAAGTCGAGTTGAAAATGCTTAAGAGCACACTCAATCAGGAAAATATTACATAACTGAGAGACGTGATTATCATCGTACTGTTAGGATTTATCTCGAGGGCACGTTTAAAATCAGACTTATAGTCCACCATCTTGGCCTTTACTTTCCCCATATAGTACCTAGATAGATGATAAAAATATACCACGCAGGATAATGAAGTGGATCAAGTTGAATAGCGTTTTTAACTAGAATTTCACAAGACTTTGTGTCATCAACCTCTAGCTTCTCTTGCGCAAGGATCGTGTAGGGATATGGGCTGTTTGGAGCAAGCTCCAGTTAAAAAAATAACTACATGTTTTGCTCGTTTGAAAAACGAAATAGCTTTGCTGTTTTGGTCATTTAGACTAGCCATATTCCCACCGACAATCCACGTCTAATACAAAAAGAAAACAGACTTGAAATGAAAGGGGACAATTCTTGAAAAGATTTTCGAAAAGGCACCTAAGTCTTTCCTTGTGTTTCAATTGCCATAAATTGCTTGAGCATTCATCCATGTCTGTTAAAATATCACCTACATGTACAAAAAGAAGGATCTTCATCAATAACCCAATCGAAATGTTTTTGAGCCTGATCAATCTTAATAAAAACCATCACGAAATTTTGGATGTGGAAGTATGTTGAAGCGATGGTGGCCCTAACATAACACGTGTTTCGGTGATTATCCGGTAGAGTTTCGTAAACATCAAATGTATCAAAAGAATAAGTTTTTGCCTTTTCTACCAGCTTTCCGATCGATTTGTACGCTTCCATAACACGGTACTCTTTTGTCATTTAATTGATCACCGATGTCCTCAGGAATGCTCATGGATATGGAAGAATCAAAAGTTGTACTTTCGAATGATTTCTTAATCTTTATTAAAAAGAATGATACGAGATTTGAAGAACACCTTTGAACCCATCGGTCGAGTTTTACGGCGACTAGAAGTCAAAGGAGTTGACTTGACGATTTTCGAAATATTGGGAAGCACCTGAGGCGTATGCACTAATTGCATGCTGGATTCGTGGCAAGCTAGTGTATCAATACACTTGGATTTATCCCGAGTGAAGGAATCTTTAGGCCAAACAAAAACTTTGGAGAAATGGGGAGGACTTCGCATAGAACACAGTTTTTCTACGGACGACCATAAAAATGGGTTGGATTTCAAACTCATCTTTAAAAATTTGATCGAGTTTTCGTTACATCCAAAAACTCTGAATGATTATAAGCACAGACCCTTGACGTTCAGCAAGTATTTTTGCAGCAGATCCGGCATAGTTCCCAAAAAACGCTTCAAGGTCGATTTTACTGATATTTTTAAGTGTTAAAACCAAATGATTTGTCCAAAAACATCGCCAATTCGTCAAACCTCTATTAATGATGTATTACCTTTTCGCATTGAATAACAATTTTAAATATAAAAACTTAGCTCTATGCGAAGGTTTAGAGATCGTCTTAATCACTTGAATAGCCCGGTTAGGCTTTCCTGTGTGCTCATAAGCAAGGGCTAAGTAAGTCAGTATTGTGTCTGAAGTGGTACCAAGTATACATTCCGAATATACCTTCAGCTATGAGAGTTTGGCACAAATGAATCAAGTCTTCGTACTCAAAACAATCTAGAAGATTCTCTAGAACCTAATTCAAAATTAGCGCTACTTCTTGAATTGATTTGTGGGCCATTCCGAGTTTTGCCTAAACGCCGCGAGTTTGCGCGAGATTTGAGATGTCGAACAAAATGGGTGTTATTCAGCCTTTACTACAAGGCGAAAAAAGAGCGAATGAGCTCGTGGCAGCTGCCAGAGAAAGTTGACTGTATTTCTAACGAAAGGACGTAGTCAGAGACTCAAGGAAGCAAAAGACGATGCTCTGAGCGAAATAGAGGCGATTAGAGATGAGTGCGAGGCTAATTATAAACAAAAACTTCGAAGCGTATGCTATCCACTAATTAAAGCAAGAAGAAATCGAAAATTTGAAGGCCTATGTACGGAAACAAACAGAAGAAAAGATCGAAGAAATGCGAGAAAGTGTTCGAGTTAACAAATCTGAAGCCATTCAAGAGATCCTGGGCTGTGTTAAGAATATCAACCTTTCTCTGAATATTAATTATGAACGGGGTGGCTAGCTTCCATGAACATGATTGCATATCTATATTTGCGTAATTGCCTTATTATTTGCTGTTTATGTGCTATCATGATTCTGTTATTGAAGTTCAACGCATTTTAAACCAAAACAAATATTTTAAGAGGCTCAACCTTAAAATGGTGCTCACTTATTAATCTATTTGAAAACGTAAAGAAATAATGTAAGTTATATACTTACAATTTTAGTCAGGGTTGTGAATCTCAGTTCATAGGTCTCTAAGTTAGGACATTTTACTCTGATGAAACTCAAAATTTTTTATGGTAGATCGGTTCCATATTTTATATTTAATTTTGTATTGTATTGTATACCACGTGATACTAAAGACAAGTTCCACCCAACCTAGTTTTCCGACAATAATACAAAATGAAAGATATCTTTATGACAATTGCCTAGGCCTTATTGCTATTTTTAACAATCACTTTAATGATTTAGTTTCATTATTAGAAAGCTGGTTCTCTTGCTCTATTGTATCGAGTGACAAGTAGTTAATTTTCAACGTAAAGTTTAGTTCCATCAATTTCTGGCTGTTCTGATCTAAGTGGATAATTTAATTCAGCCTATTTCTGTCTCACTTTCAAATCATACAATTTTCATGCTTAATTTCAAAACTAAGGTCTATAAAGATGGAAATATAGTGATTTTGGTTAGATCGTAAGAGAGGCTTTCCACTTCATTTTTTAGCCTGTTTGTTCGAATGTAATCAGAATACACAGCACCTTGGAACTGTCATGTTCATATCAATTGAACTAACGTTAATTATTGTGCACGCAGCGCAAATATTCAAGTCGGTTCATTT
>JWZT01002592.1:154085-166734 GCA_000827895.1 Thelohanellus kitauei
GGTTTCGATATAATGCAACCTTCGCAATGAATCTCAGAAATATCATTCTTTTGTTTTTAAAATTCTTTCAATTGATTTTTCTACGATGATACAATATTTACTGGTGAGATCCAATTTTTCACACCAAGAATGTGCCTGGAATACTTCATTCTAATATCCTAAATAAAATATTAAAAACGACTAATTATGTTTGGCCTTTTTTAAAATCTATTATCACTTTGGTTCCCTATTCTTTAACTTATATCTGTGATCCAAATATATTTCTAAGAATTGAAAACGCATTTTGCAAGTTGAATAGGCTTAATACGCTCCTTACCGAGGTTTGCATCCGTTATGAGACACTGCGTGTTACATGTTGGGACACCTTTTGCACCTATGCGACTCTTTTGTATCAAAATATTTCCTGCTATGTAAAAACTCAACAACAATAAAGATTGAGAGGTAAGCGAAACAATCAAAATTGTTTAGTGACGGGTGTCTTATATTTCTCTTGAATTTTATCATCTTCCAATATTGTGGGAGAGGTTGACACATTTTTCTTTATATTTTCTAATGACCGTGTTTTGCATCCATGATCGGACAACATAAATACCAATATGGGACACTGTACCTATCAAAATGGGACACCGTGGGTTTCAGTTTGAGAACCTTATGTTTGTGAAACTCCATTTATTATTAAAATCTTTTCTACTACCTAAAAACTCAAAAAACACACGTCAAACACAATAATAAAAGCATTTACTGCGTTTTGGATCCAACACGGGAAATATTTTATTCTATGTAAACAGTTTCAGCGTATTTTTCACGTTACGAAAGATTTTTGATGACTGTACACGCATGGACGATATTCGAAGAGACTAATAAATAGTTATTTTATTGTTTTTGACCCACAATCTTTATTTTTTTCGAGTGTTTAGTTGAGGAATGATTTTAGTGATAAAAAGAGTCACACATGCATTTAGGGTGTCCCAAAATGAAACTCATGGTGTACCACAATGGATGCAAAACCTGATATTTTTTCAAGGGAGTCAAAGTTTTATCGTTCAATCGAAATCGTAGTTTTAAACTCAAGTTGTACTTGATTTTTCCTAGTTAGGAGAGTTGATTGACTCTATAAATTAAATCTTCGATAGATATGCGTTTATTTCCATCATAACTTAATTAAACGTCACTTCAAAAAAATGTTGTTTAAAGTCAATTATTCTGCGCCTTAAGCTTTCGGAATAATGAGATTAGTTATAATTCTATCAAACTAAAAAATACTCAAACGAAACCAATTTTATTAGAAATTTTTTTCTATCGCTGTTTATTAAAATTTTAATTTTTTATGCAATAGAAAAAATCAGTTTCGTCAAAATTAAATAAATATTCTTAACATTGATGAATTATATTTTGGGATGTAATTGTGAACCTGTCCAGTATGAAAAGAGTGGTTTTAGTAACATTCAAATTACTCTTAACAATTTCTTTAATCGTTTAAAATCTCATTCTTTTGATCATTTTATGAGTCAATTTTGTTACGTGAGACTATTTTGTATTTAATAACATTGCAGATTCGTTCAGTGGAGTTTGTATTCCACCAGTTTGTTGACCTCTGAAAGAACCATGGTGCTTTTCTTTCAGATGTGTGTAATAATTTCACACACTTCGATACTCACATATGTAATCAGCTGTTACAATGGAATCCGAAGCACATGGTTACATATCTATTTGATAATAATATTTCTTCACTTCTATTGGGACTACTAAATGAAATATTCGGCGACTTTCAGCTCGTTCTTCACCATCTAGAATTAAAACATCTATTACAACCTATCCTCAACAATTTTTATTTTACTGGTTTTAGTTTAGTCGAGTGTGGCTTCTCTCCCATTTGTAATTAGATTAAATCCAACAAATTACAAACCTAATATCTCATAAACTTTGAGATTTTGTTTTGGTATATTTCGAGTGGCTTTCAAATGCTACATTTGTATTTCTACATCGCCAAGATAGGTAAAAGCGTGTAAGCATCAATATCTTGGTATATTCCAAATTAAATATTTTTAAAAATGTATTTTCAGAAATTTTCTGACAAAATCTGTTCAGGTTTGGGCTACATTCATGTTTATGAAATGAAAGCTGAGGCTTGAATTATCATACTTTATACACCCAACCACGATACGAGAACTCCTCCTTCAGCAAAACAGCGCACTCCATTTTCTTTTCTTCACTAATATACTTGTAAAACTATTAATGATTTTATTTGTAAAAGCAGAAAATCTATTCCTCGGTCTATTTTTTTTATAACTTTTGCAGATGTAGAGTGAAATATCGATTTATTTTATCGGGAAATGTGAACAATATTTAAATTTAATAGTCTTTGTATTAAATAATAAATTTTTAGACTAAAATATTGATCATGCAGCATATTGGACTGGATCCAAAATGAGAAACTTTCATAATAAGGCCTTCTCTCATTCTTCCGACTGTATCAAATTGCAAAAATATTTAGCAATTATCCTCTCGAACTAATCAATAATCTTTAAGAAGAACTCCTCATAATAATTAAATATGCATTTAATATGTCAACAAATGAAACCAGAATAACTTATCGACAGGTTAGCTGTATTTATGTTTATTTTCTTTTTGAACAACAATTTTTAAAACATTTTTATACTATTTAATACCAAAATAGGAAATATATCCCGCAAATAAATGTTGAAAATATTGACATACTGTTCAAGCTAGTGGAAAATGCTGTCAAACAGACTATATGTTAAAAAATAACCTAAAGAATTATTAAATGATGTAAATAATAATCCCTAATTTTTAAATATTTTCGATCGAAAATACGTTCTTGTTATCAAGTAGTGCCTTTATTCGTCAATTTTGTTCATGGCATACTTTCTTCTGTCAACGTCCAAGATAATATCATTGTATACAATGAGCGATAAAAATGTTTCATTTTTGAGGCTTTATAGTCGAATAATAATACCTATTTTGTTTCAATTTATGCTTATCTCACCCAGAGATGTGGTGGTAACTTGCTGCCATGGTTTGAGTTCTTTGATATGATAATACTTATTTTTTTTAATACAGATTTTTGACTGTAAATCAATCCGAATCCACGTCGAAGGATGTTTTTACCATGTTTTATGTCAAACATTGAAAACTGATTATGGACCTATTTTCTTAAAATTGACTTAAAGACACGATTAGACTTTTCAGTAACCATATACGTGGGTGATGTTATTCAACGTTCTTAATAAAATAAACCTAGGTCAAGTGAAAATGATGTGTTTATCTTTTGTTTGAAATTTTTTGAGCATTTACAATATCAAAAATTTGTCGATATTTTCTGTCTTTTTCAAAAAACATTCGATAAATATTTCATTTTACTAACCAACTTCTTAAAATTATTGGATTATATAAAAATATCCGAAAAATGCTGACACTTATATATTTCATCAGAATCGTAAACTCATTTCATTTATTAAAATCTGAAAACGATGCATTTTTTTCAAAATTGTAGTCTCAAAGATTCATTTATACCTGTCAAATGAAAAAAAAACGCCCAGAAAATAGGAAGAGGCAGTTCGTAAATTACGTCATCAAAAAATGGCCTTAATGAACTTGTCTTTTTAAATAATGTTTAAACTTAAAAAACCGCGTGACCCACAAATTTCATTTCATCATAAGAAAACATTTTACGTGTTCTAGTACTTATAGTGACAAAATTTTTTTGTACGCTGTTCTTTTTAAAATTTTTCCCTTTAAATGTGCATGTTTATGATGTTTAATATGTATTTGTTTTTGATTTATATACAGTAGATATTCTTAAATATTTTTATCATCTTTCGTGTAATCAGCATATAATTTTCACATTATTGTGTTTTAATCACAATACAAACGTATTGTCTCTTTCATTCAGGGATAGCTGAACTCGCTTCATTATATTTTACAACTGACTGAATCTTTCAAGTCCTTCAAAATTTTTTGATTCGATCTAACCATTTACTATTCCCACAATCAATTATTTACATCAGCTTTTAACTTGTATATAAAATCTTATACATTAATCTCTTCATCCTTGCACTCGTCTTAGAGGTTTAAACAATTATAGGTCAGACATTTTTTATCTTTAGATTACCTCATTCCAATATATATTGGTCATTCTATTGAGGAGTGAGAAATTACATTGATTTATATTATACTTTTGAGATGAGTAGTATAAACAATAAATAAACGGTTTTAGTACTCGTTATATCACCCATTTTCAAAGCTGACTGTTAATTAATTTGGTTATGATTACAAAGTTTGACCTCAAAGTTCCAAGAAAGTATAAACTTAATTACTTGAATAACAATAGTCTCATATTCACATTCTGCTCTGACAAAACGATCGAATCATTTTTACTTGTCGAAACCGAAAATATAATGAGTCCATCTTAATTATTCATACATTAGCTCTGTTGAATTATTGTGACCTAAACTTAAAAAACCGCGTGACCCACAAATTTCATTTCATCATAAGAAAACATTTTACGTGTTCTAGTACTTATAGTGACAAAATTTTTTTGTACGCTGTTCTTTTTAAAATTTTTCCCTTTAAATGTGCATGTTTATGATGTTTAATATGTATTTGTTTTTGATTTATATACAGTAGATATTCTTAAATATTTTTATCATCTTTCGTGTAATCAGCATATAATTTTCACATTATTGTGTTTTAATCACAATACAAACGTATTGTCTCTTTCATTCAGGGATAGCTGAACTCGCTTCATTATATTTTACAACTGACTGAATCTTTCAAGTCCTTCAAAATTTTTTGATTCGATCTAACCATTTACTATTCCCACAATCAATTATTTACATCAGCTTTTAACTTGTATATAAAATCTTATACATTAATCTCTTCATCCTTGCACTCGTCTTAGAGGTTTAAACAATTATAGGTCAGACATTTTTTATCTTTAGATTACCTCATTCCAATATATATTGGTCATTCTATTGAGGAGTGAGAAATTACATTGATTTATATTATACTTTTGAGATGAGTAGTATAAACAATAAATAAACGGTTTTAGTACTCGTTATATCACCCATTTTCAAAGCTGACTGTTAATTAATTTGGTTATGATTACAAAGTTTGACCTCAAAGTTCCAAGAAAGTATAAACTTAATTACTTGAATAACAATAGTCTCATATTCACATTCTGCTCTGACAAAACGATCGAATCATTTTTACTTGTCGAAACCGAAAATATAATGAGTCCATCTTAATTATTCATACATTAGCTCTGTTGAATTATTGTGACCAGAATTTGATGTGATCCTGGAGATGCCCGTAATGATTCTTGAAAACAACATTTTTGGATATCTGGTTTCTAATAAATTATTTGCCACAAGATATTTAGTGTTTTGGTTCCTATTCATTTAGCCATATTCGGTTGATAGTTTAGTTTTCAAATATCGTGAAGTAAATCTTATATATATTGACTACTTTTGTTAGGTTTGCTTTTTCTTTATTTTCAACATGCTTGTTTGAAACTTCCTTTGACAGCAATAGCATTCAATCATTTAAGTTAATTTTTCAATTATTAGTCTTTTCTAAACTGAAGGAGGGATAAACCCATTTTTGAGCAAATTAGTATATTAACATTTTAAAGATGACGACAATAATGCAGAAAAAGTGTCTAAATCTACTGCCGATTCAAAGAATGGAGTTAGCAAATTTTGTATATGTTGAAAACTTATTATCATCATGTTAACTTAAACGATTACTTGAGTGAATATAAAGGTATTTCGAGGAACTTTTCCAAATAAAAAACCCTGAGAGACTACTGATGATTGATGGCTCAGGAACATTGGCGATTTCGAGTGATTTAAATGATGCAGTTATTGATGTATTTAAAGTCGGCTATTAGATAATCACCTTAGCCTGTCATTGTACTGGCTTGTCTCTTGATATGATATTTTACAATAAAATGTAGTGATCGCGTAAATTTTCTGCAACACTGATTTTCGTCACTGAATAATTTTTAGCATGGCAATTAGTTGCTGGACTATGACATTAACCCCGCCAAAGTTAAAAATTGGATTATAATTAAGACAAAATGTAAAAATTGTCTTTCGAGAAACTGACCTCTTAATTTATCGAGGTTACAAAAATCAGTGTGTGTTTTCACCGTGAACACAATTTATTCGTATAGCCGAAGTGTGCAAACCATTTATTATTAAATGATTGAACATATGTTGAGAATCACTACTAATTTGAATTTAGGGTATTTCACCTTGTAGTCCTCTAAGAGAGATTGAAGTAAATAGATTCATTCGTTTTGATAGGTCTGACACTATATTTGGATATTTTGTTTTAAACTAAACAGTATTAACATTGGCATTTATCATAGTTTATTTATTTCATTCATCAATAGGTTTGGGACGAAAATCGACTAAAAGCTGTTGATTTTAATGATATTTACAGTATAAATCATATTTATAAAAGTGCAACTTGTTGATGGAGACATAGTTTCTGCGATCGAAAGCATTAAAAAATATAAAGAAGAGGGAAAAGAAGTTCCCAAAGAAGTGATATTCACAGTCGTCGAGGATATCGCTTTACACGAAGATCCAGATACTATTATCGTATTTTTGTGCACCAATTAGAAAACTTCAGAATACCAAACCTGGCCATCTTATGTAAAGGCCTGTGAATTTCTAAAAACTGATACGCTTCCAGTTACCTTTTATCAACCCTATTTTTTCGGAATCGTCAAGGTGAATTCACATTTATTTAGCTTTCCAATTATTCATCAAGTAAACAAATAAGAGTTTGTTTTGACATTATAGTTAGATGATTAAAAATCTTGGTGGGATAATCCGGAAAATTTTACAGAGTGATGAAATAAGTATATTTTTCTTATCAAAAGTTTCACCTTATTTCTTTTTTGCCTTGCGGGATATTAGAGCTTTCAGTCCGGCCCATGGTCTTTTTAGACATGGCGCTTCAGTAAACATGCTAATTTATAGGATATGTTTTTATATTTCACGAAGAATAATTATGTTCCTTCCTTAGGTATGACAGGTTTTTGACACAAGAAATCATAAATGAATACATCGAGCATGTAGATATGAAACAGATTTGTCAAATTTTCAAATTTGTGGTCGAATTCTACAAAGACAGTTCACGATCATTTTTACTTAAGGCTGTTTGGGAATCAAAATATTTAAGAATACGATGAATGCTGTTAAAAAAACCTCCTCTGGTTCTTTTTGAAATAAAACAGAAATTGAGGTGATTCAGTTCTTTTTATATTCCCTCAAAAAGATCAAACTAGATGATGTGTCAAACTCAACAAATGAAGCCCTTGTGTACATAAAGGAGGGCATCATTTTACTTGGCGAACATCATTTATATAAATGTATCGTTCATACGTTCGATACCCTTGAGAAAATTGGCGCATTTTCAGAATTCCAAAACAATGGATGCGAATTATTGGATGTTGGATTCCAATACATTCTCAAGCAAAACGACCCCGTTTTGACGCTCAGATTCCTCAAAACATGCTTTTCTATTCCTGTTAACGACGATAGAGTATTTGTAAAAACACTCGAATATTTTTTAAATCTCCCAAAACATTTTCATTTCTTTGAAGCTTGCGATAGTAAGAATATACTGTAAAAGCGTTAATTTCTTGGAATACAGGGGGAAGACCAAATACCTATTTAAACACTGTCAGCGATGCGTTGATCAAATTTTGTATCAATGTATTTCATTTGAATAACAGTACGACTTGTCAGGGACTGATGTCTTAATACTTGACTACATGTGTCGAAAGATAAAAGGCGCGTTGAATAGTGATCCAAGCGCTCAATATAATGAAGATGCGTCGAATCGCGTTACGAAGAACCTAGTTCATGTGAACATATTTTGCTGTTGTTCGGTCAAAAAGCTTGATCAAATCAGGTAGCATCATATATGAATTTAGATATTTGATTGAAACAAACTATAAAATAATCGAGTAATGTTTATCGTTAAAAAGTCATACAATATGGGAACCGATGATTGGGCAATCGGTGAAACATTCGAGTACATATATTGCAGTAATATTTTTAATTAGTTGTAGGAAATGATGAAACTCATCGGAAATTATTTTGATGGCGACCTGATTGTTCTTCTCGATAAAATATGTATCCGGCGTTCGATTGATCCAAAAAAACAGTACATCGATGATTAATTTTAGGAAGGAAGCTATAAAGTATTTTAAAACACTTTAAAAAAATAAAATAATTGAATAATATCACTGTTATGTTTGATTGGTAAGTTTTGACTTTCTGAGACCTTTCCAAACTATGAAAAAGACCAGTCTTGATAGAAGCTATCACTATTTAGAACCGGGACAGAATGTTCTATTGTTTAAACAACATGCACCATTTACAGAATTGGTTTGTCACATCTTGGGCATTTTTAAATCTTGCATGAAATCGGTTTTACTTAACAAAAACCATACCTAACAATTCAACATAAAAAATAATTTAAAGTAAACTTTCCAGGAATTGTTTACGCCTCTCTTTTCTGATAGATGCTTTAGAAAAACTTTCACATTTTTAAAGAGTTAAAAGTCTTACCAGATGAAGCAATCTCAGTTTGTGTTATTTAAGGCTTTTAGATGAGTTCTATTAAGTCAGCTATTCTCAAAAGTTTTGTGTTGCGACCCCTTTCTTATAATTACCAATATATGGGGACGCCATCATACAGGGTTTTAAGTTAAACTTCGTCATATCAGAATTCCATTTTGTAGTGATTTTTACGATTAGTTTCATTTCACTACGGCCATAACTAAGCTTTTGGGTTGGAAAAATGGGTAAAGTTAGAGACTCTAAATAGGCTTGCATCTGGTGAATTTTGGGTTGGACCTGGGTGACACATTTTTTGATGTGTAATTTTGTTTAAACTTAGAGCGTATGGGGCTGCAATAATTTTGGCAGGAAAATTCAGAAATTTAAAAATCACGAACTTCAGCTCCATTTATTCTTAACACGTCAATTGGAATGATAAAGTAGAATTCCTCCCCCTCCCCAAACCCCGAGTGACAGAACATGCCTCTGGACATTTCAAGCCTAGAATAAATAACGTTTTCCGGCCCAAATGTCCAAACAACAAAACGCAGAAAAATATTCAAAGCGAAATTTGAGAGGTGGGTGGGTCAGGGGGTGGCGAGGTGGCAAATAAAGTCCATCATTCCGAAGTAAGGTGTTGAGCATGAACGGAGGCTGAAATTTGTGTGGTTTTTAAATTTCTGAAATTTCCCACCAAAACTATAGCAGCCACCAGATGCTAGGTTAAAAAAAAAGTTCACCGTCAATACTTCGCACGAATATTAACGAAGATTGAAATTCTTTCTGTATAATTTATTATACAACAAGACGCCATTCCATATTATAATTCGTGTATAACATATGTAATTCGTTGTTATTATTAATAAGGTCGCTAATTAAAAGTTATTGGGAAAATATTCGATTAATAAATGATTATTCTTTAACAAAGTAGCGCACACTTCAGAGTAGAACCTATTGGTATCGCACTCAGTATTGTAAATTACGCTGCTCGGCTCGGTGGCATGATATTAATAATATCTTTATTTTTGAATTATACAATCATAAACAAACAGATACCACTTCTATTTCTTCACTGGAAATAGTTTTTAACACGCAGAGATAAGCGACAACAACCATTAAATCTACTTTACAAATAATTTCCGAACCGTAAGAAACATTTATTCACTTGTTTCTTTGCCCTCCCATTCCAAAAAATGTATTTAGCTTACAATTCAGAGGAGAAGACAAAATCCAAGTCAAGCTCCTCATAACCCATCAAATATTAACGAATTATTTATACAAGATACATACACTCTACATTTAATAACGAGCTCCTACAATTTCACAATAAAAAAAGAGAAGATTTATTTTTGAAGCGGATCATTACATAAGATGTCTAAGAAAAGACCCTAACTGGTACTGAGGTACATCCAAAATATACCAAAATTTATTTCACAAGCCATATGGAGTTAATATCTCAACGATACTAATTATTTACGCTTTAATGTCAACGAGAAATAGACATTCTTACGACATATTTAATTTTATTCTAAGTGGAATTGCAAACACTCAGCCATCCTCAATTACAATCGACTTCGAAAAAGAAAATATAGCATCAATTCAACAAATTTATCAACAAACTGATATTGGTGGTATTTTCTTTCATTTTAATTAATCGATATGGAAGAAAATTCAAAATTTGGACCATATTCTACAATAGTACGACTCGAATAAAGATTTTAAATTGAATATTAGAATGCTGGTTTAGTTGATTTTTTGTTCCACTCGAAAATGTGTTGTTTGGTTACTTTTATCTTCTCTCTACACTATTCTACATAGAAAATGCCACCAATCTTTTCGAACTTCAAGATTATTCTTCACATACATGGATAGGGGCGAACAATGGGAATAATGAAGTATCGCCTCCAAAATTTAGAAGAGAAATGTATAATTGTTTCTCTCGGATACACCCGAATTTTCCGCCCACAAATAACCAAATAGAAGGTTGGCACGACGATTTCAACCAGACGGTGAATTCGAGTGCCTCTGCTATATGGACTTTTAAAGATAAAATTAGATATCAAATTTAACTGAGTGATTTGGAACTAACTCGGGTTTTATATTATATTCAAGGTAGAAAACCACGAAAATACTACATTCAAAAAATACAGAAGGTTAAAAAGAATTTGTTTAAGTTTTAACCTGTAAAAAAATATCATCGTATTTAACTCAGATAGTTTACAACATCAGTTTTTAATTTTCTATTAAATGCTTTTTAATATCGAATCGAGAATGTATCGATAAATATTTTCAGATGGATAAATATTAACCATTTATTTCCATTGACAATATATATTTTTATATGAAGGCTTTCTAATGGTACAACATATTTTTTGTTGTGTAATAAATGGTATCAGTCATTTACAACGAAAGAGTCATTACCACGTAAAATCTAGAACGCATGCATCGGAGTTAATTTCAACGTAAAAATCATTATGCAAGATAGATTACCCTACATAAAAGTAATATTGTGTATTACCAGTGAAAGATGCAGAAGAAGCGCATTTTCTCATGTAATGTTTAAAATGGGTGGTAACTTTGAGTCACCAGATGTCTATCTGAAATAACTTGATTTACAAGTTCGTTTCATATAGATTCGATTAGTTTGATCGGAAACCAATTTTCGTAAACACGAGTTTTATAAAGTAATGAAAATAGAAGAGTAAAAAAATAAATTAATCGATGAAAGAATTAGGTTTATGACATTCTATAATTTTGGTATATATGGTTTTAATAAAATATGTGAACGTCCCAGGTGTCTATCGTCTCTTAAAACTTCAGAATTCGTGTTTAAAATCGATCAACATAAACGATGTAAGATTCAACAAAGCAACGCCATGTCTGACAGTTTTTATGACTGAACTATTTTTGGAAATTAAATTTAAGAATGATTGAGGGCTTTGTCTAAATTTTTAACAATAATAGATACACTAGTTTTAACTTTCTCTTAACTAAAGAAGTTAAATTACTCACAATCACATGCATTATATTTATTTATTCAAGTCAATTTAACCGATACAAACACATTGTAGACGAAACATGCGTCGTCTCAAGTTAAAGGATTAGAGATATACAAAGTTTAAATTTTTACATGCGGTTAGTTTATCATCTCTAATGTATGATTCTCATCGATTTTTTTTTGTTCAATCAGCCTCTGTAAAGCCTTTGAAGAATATTTTTTAATTATTTTCTTAACTCTTAAACTCATGTTCACGAAATATTCGTTTCCGATCATAATAATTTGTCACTTGCGACGAACCAGTAAACCTAGTTATATGTCTGTCTGATACCGGACGACTCAGTTACTACAAACTCTTAATATTCCAGGCCTAAATGCGCTTCTTAGGAATCGTCAACTCAGTTATATATAATAATAATTTTATCTTGCGTAATCTATCTTATGTAACATCTTTTTTACCTAAAAAATTGTCTCACATTAACGCACGCGTTCTAGAGTTTACGGGGGGTAAACGACGGATACCATCAAAAAAACTGTTGCATGAGCTGGATGATGAAGCATTTATAGTCTAATTCGAAAATTAAAGTTATCTTCAAATTTCCTTTAAATCAGCCTACGAGCAAAACTGTGATTTTCGGATATATTCCGATCAGGGTAAAAAATCAATTTACAGGCAAGTGAAAAAGTTGTAATAGGAATTAAAAAATTTATTTTCATCTCTTTTTTTTATTTTTATTTTTGGGTTCTTATGTTACATTCTCTACCAAAAATATGTCGCGATACTTATTATTTCTAGAAAAAATTGTGTTTTTTTGACAACTGTCTCTTGAGGTGTAAAAACCTGCAGCGGTGCATTACTACACTAACGTTACGTCGAAAGCGATTGCAATGTCGTTCACGTACGACAGGGTTGCACTTCCTGATATAAACCCGTCTGCAAGCTGTTAGGGTATTGCAGGACCCCACCTGCTAAACATTCACCACCTTGTCTCTGCTCACTAGAGCTACGGTACCAAATCAGCATTCGTTCGCTGGGAACCACTTCGCA
>JWZT01002598.1:17388-54840 GCA_000827895.1 Thelohanellus kitauei
TCTCGCATCTTAGCCGTCAATTTTGCGCATCTTAACTCTCAATATTTTTTATCTTAGTTTTCAATATTATGGATCTAAACCTTCAATATTTCAGATATCTAATTCCAGTAATGAACATATTTCATTCCATATCAATTACGAAACTTTCAAAAATATGTTTTAGTAATCAACTAGAGGTTAATTTAGTGCAGGAAAAATAAATTACAAGGTTTTCCTTCCAAATTACACATTCAAACTTTATTTAAAAATCTGAGATCAAATGAAAGTTTTAGACATTTACATGTTGAAATTATTAAACGAGTTGAAAGTTGGTCAGCATATCATGTAAGAAAATCAGCGAAGAGAATTTTTTTTATAATGAATCATACGAGAATTAGAGTTGGTTAAGTAAATGCAAAACTGATTATACACGACGTTTTTCGTGAAATATATGACTAGGAACATGAACATTGCGTTCCGCTGCATATATTTTAGTGTTCTTTAATTCTAAGTAACTATATGATGTGATTCTACATTAACGAGATGGGTTAAATTTCTCTTTCGAGCACAATCAATGAATTAAACATTTAGACGGATAAATAAAGAATAGAATTATCCACTCAAACGATACTTGATGAATGAATCTTAACCCAAAATATCAAAATGGATTTGGAAAAAAATTCTTTGACAGATTATTTCTATTTTTTAGACGAAAGCTTTCAGGGGTTGAATGTAACCAAAGTACTTCCAAATGTTCGTTCTTTAGAGATTTTTAATTACTACGAAATATTTTTGAATCTAATTGATTTACTTCGCACTAAATTAACCTCTCGTTTATTACTAAAACATATTTTTGAAAGTTTCGTAATTCATATGGAATGAAATATGTTCATTACTGGAATTAGATATCTGAAATATTGAAGGTTTAGATGCGTAATATTGAAAACTAAGATAAAAAATATTGAGAGTTAAGATGCGCAAAATTAACGGCTAAGATGCGAGATATTGACGGCAAAACCCGGTAGCTCTCAGGGATGACTTTAAGTGCCGATGGAAACGTTCTACGAGCCCGTTTGTATGCGGATGGTATGTAGTTGTTCTGTGAAATTTAATACCTAATATCTGACTAACGGCTTGCCATAAGCTCGAAGTAAACTGGGATCCGCGATCTGATGAAATATCATAGGGTGTTCCATAACGCGATATCCAATCTCTTATGAACGCTCTGACGCAAGTTTGTGTTGAAACGTCAGCAATAGGAATGGCCTGTGGCCAACGAGTGAAACGATCAACTATTGTGAGAAGATACCTCATTACTTTTGATCGCGGTGGACCGACAATATCAATGTTAATATGTTTTAAGCGTTCTTATGGTATTTTAAAGTTCGCCAGCGGTGTCTTCACATGCCTGTGAATTTTTGATGTCTGGCCGGCTTCGCAGCTACGAGCCCATTGCGAAACTTCTTTCTTTAGACCTGGCCACACAATGTTACTTGCGATCAATTTTTTCGTGGCCCGTATTGCAGGATGTGATAGGCCATGAAAAGAATCAAAGATTTGCCGCCTCCATGCTACAGGAACTACAGGCGTTGCATTCGTTTGATTTTTTCCTCTATGATTGCCCCGGGGTCACCAATATGTTGTAGCTATTGAAGGTAAAACACGTGATCAAAAGAGGATTATTCTAGTCTTTAATTATCGCTATCACTACGGTATAACAGGATTATTTAGGCAGACTACACAAATGATAATAGCCTTTAAATATAAATAGCGTGAAAATGGTATGGATCGAATGAGAGATCAAGTATTATCACACTGAGATACCGGGTTTTGCATCCATTATGGGACACCATGAGTTTGAATTTGAGAACCTTTGTGATTTGACCCAATTTGTTACTAAATTTTTTCCTGTTATTTAAAAACTCAACAAAGATGAAGGGTGAGGGTTAAGCTAAGCAATAAGTGTTTAATAACTAGTGTTCTTTACTTTGCCTGAATTTTATCATCTTTAAATATTCTGAGGGAGGTCCACACATTTATCCTTGTATTTTTTTAATTGCCGGGTTTTGCATTCATTATGGGACACCGTACGTTTCAATTTTAGAACCTACTGTGAATGTGACTCAATTTGTAACTAAGATCTTTCCAAATACTTAAAAACTCAAAAAAAGAGCATAAGTCAAAAGCAAATAATAAATTAATTTACCGCGTATTGGATCCAACACGGGATACAATATTGTTTTCTGTGTAAACATTTTCAACGTATTTTTCACCTTATGGAAGATTTTTGACGACTATATACACATGAACGATATTCGCAGAGACTAATAAATAGTTATTTTATTGTTTTTGGCCCTTATTCTTTACTTTTTTGAGATTTTTCACAACGGGAAAGGTTGTGGTAAAAAATTGAGTTGAACGCGCGCAAAAAATGTCTCAAGTTGAGACGAAGGTGTCCCATAATGGATGCAAAACCCGGTGCGTTAAATCAACAAATTTTAAAAATTCGTAATTTGAAAATATCCTTAATACTCCATTTAGGGAGGCGGGTTTCAACCTCTTATTCTAGTGAGGTCAATACAAACTTTCTAACTTGTTTAATTTCTCCTTTCTTATGCTTAATATATATTTAGCTATATTTTTTCATTTAAAGAGCAGCGATAATTTTGATTTCTTTTGAAAGCCCTAGTCAGAAAGACTTGAATCCTATGAATTGGAAACAATTGACTTGATATGTACCTACTTAATGGTTAAACAATTGCTTCTATGAATTAAATGTGAAGCCAAACAGGAGAATTGGGGGATGATTTTGCCTAATTTCGATCATTTATGAACAGGTACAATCACAAACCTAGACCAATGAATCATAAATATTTGAGAATGGTTAATGTGGTCTTCCAAAGTCATAAAAAATACTTATTCTCTTCATTTGTAGATTTTTGTCGTGTTTCCAGGAGAATTGCTTATACACTCCTTAAAGATCATCATACATCGTTTCTTTCCACAGATTATATTTTGATATTTAAACGATGAGTTTTTAGGTTTTAAAGATCTGAGTAGTTTCTCTGACAAATGTATATTTTGAACAAAACAAGGTAGGAGTCTAACAACTACATATTTTATTTGAGACTTAAGATTTGGTGTTCATTCAGCCTTCCGTGTAGTTGATGTTATTCAATGATATTTGAAATACTATTAACAGTTTTCGAAGGAAAGTAGCTCGAAATTTTTGTGACCAAGTTTGAAAGAAGATATATCGACTGGATAGTCGTTTCCTAAGCTTCAAAAACGGAAATTAGTCAAAAATAGCTATTTGAAGCACATAAATATCAATTTAAATCAGATTTGATCAAAAAGAGGGTGTTTATTTTCGAAATGTTGGAAGTGTTTTTATTGACAGTGATTGTTGTTTTAATGTGCGAAATCGACAAGATTAATTGGATAAATCGTCTCAAGCGCGACATAATCTAATGGGAATTGAATAAATTGTTTCCAATTTCAATACACCCATATCGATCGTTTCTGTTTTAGTGATGAAAATGATTTCTAAACTAGGCATTCCGAGTATGTATTTGTGATTTATAGTTACGCAACTAGTGTTCTACCGATCAGGATTTATGGGCATTTACGATTTTCGTCTTAGGTCTCCTGTTTGCGTGATGGAGGTAATATATTTACTGACCCTTTAAAAATTGACCTTTTTCACATATCATATCACTTGAAAGATGATCATTCTTGTTTAACAGCTTTTCAGACTTTCAACCAACATGTTGTAGGTGACTGTCTTTATTATGCCCCACTATAATTCATCATATTTTTTTGATCATCATATCGTTTAATTATTGTATCGGCGATTTACGCTTAACGTATAATTTTGCACAAAATATCCAAAGCGAGGATCGATGGACAAGCTATAAAAGAAGCATTTGATATCAAGCAATAAATACGCTCAGTTTTAACATGTTATTAATTTTTTCATAAAACAACCACTTTGTCCGTTTAATGTCAATGGGAAATTACTAGAATCTCCAATTCAGTTATTATGGTAAATTTTTCTGAGATAAACACCAGTTTTTTGTATCATTTGAACCGATTCTAAAACATTCCATGCATTTTTAAATATTATTTTTATGATTTAACACGTTTCTCAATAAGAATTTTTTAAGGTTATTGTTCAATAAAGAATTCATAATTTACGTTGAGTAGTTCAAAAAATGAAAGTTTATGATTGTTTCAAAGGCGATGATCTCCCAGTGATCACTATAAGCCACCACCGGTTCCATACTGTCCAGTCGCTTCAGCCCGCAAATCCTCTCTGGATGAACTTAACCAAAAATTATAAGATATTCGATAATATCCAATTTTTTGAGGCCAAAAATGTATTGGTAGGGAGGCTGACCGTGATATCTATTTTGCGGTTCATCATACTATATGGCTTTGATAATTAAATCAATTATCTCAGCACGAGTCCTAGGACCAAAACCATATGATCTTTGAAATTATGTTCCTGGTCAAAGTATGTGGCAAAAAATGGCTCAACATGACAATTTAAAGTGAACTTTAGAATTTGTCGTTAATCGGAAAGTGTGTACCTCGACTATCTTTTTTGATTTTTTTTCTTCCAAATCGGAATAAAATTTTTTCTACTCCGATACAAAAATAAGGGTATTTGACTGCAATCAAAATTGTGTGGCGATTTACAATATTGATCATACGTGAGCACTTTATAATTTCGAGGGTAAATGGAAGTAAAACTCATCCCAAATACGATCTTACGGTATAAGAGAACACCTAATACTTGTTACCTGCATAAAAGTTGGCTATATTGTGTCTCACCTAAAAACTGCATTTAAAGCCTAACAAAATCTATATAGTGTTGGTAGATGTCGTATAATTAGCCAGAAGCTATAATACTGATACAGCACTTCACTCCATGTCTCCATACGGTTAAACTTCCAGATAATTCACTCCCATCAATACTTTTCAGAACAGAGAACTACACGATTAATCTATACTCCAGGTGTCATTTTTACGATTTTTCTTGTTAGTCTTCTTGATCCTAAATGTCAAAATGATTAAAAAATACAAAGCCAAATTTTCTTTCCAAGTCTCTGTCATTCTTATGAAGCATCGCATTATGAGGGATGTCAAGAAATTTCGAAGAGTTTGAATTAGCACAAGTGTGTAGATCGATGTCAAATTTTACAATATTGACCTAAACGCCATTTATAATTATATTGTCAGGTTGAAAAGTTCTGCCATTTCGGTGATAAACTGGTGTTATTAAAATGATACGTGTCATATCTAGATCATCAGTTTAGTGTTCAGTTACCAGTTCTAGTAGTTTTCATCTTGTTGAGTGTAGATTTATGTATATTTTTGCGAAAAATATCTATTCAAAACACTTAAAAACCTGATGATCTCTGCGTCAAGGTGATAAGAGTTTGGAATCGCATGTTTAAACATCACATATACTTAGTTATTGACATTTTTATGTTTCGTTTTAATGTAGGAATTGAATCGAAAAACGTTTCAAAGTAAAAAACGGGATAATAAACGATATTGGTCCGTTAAATACCCCGAAATACCACCAATATTTTCCAACGATATTTCTCAATTTAAGTACGCATTTTTTATGACAGAAATACCGGTTTTACGAAAGGCCATTTATCTGCATCAAGAAACCATATATCCCCAGCTAGTAAAAGAGAATCATATTTCTCTTGCAATATCATACCTCAGATTGGTAAAAATTTTATTTCACATAGGAAACACCTTCAATAATGGATTATGGTCGAAATTAGAGTATTTTCCCATAAATCTGTTGAAATATAAATTCGAAAATATCGTGATTGTTACCGGAACCATTTTCAATAAAAAGTAAATTTTGATAGAAATAGTGATGAAAGCCAGAACACAGTAGAGTACCAGGTATTTCCAAAACTCATCCAGAAAATAAATGGAAGGACTCCAGTTCCCTCACACCTGTATAAAATTATTCTTGCGGGCGACCAAGACCTATGTTCATATGTAATATATAAAAACAACTATCAGAGTTTTATCATGGAAAATCGAAAATATAAACCTCATGAAAAGGAGCTATCGAATTATTTGACTGAAATTGAAAATATTGAATTGAAATCAGGAATGGTTTTATTCCCTCAAATTCCAAGGGAATCCATTAAACAAATTAAGAATGGGGACATTTAGAAGGTCGTTAAAGTTGCTCATTTTGCACCAATAAACTTATTGCAACTAGTGTCTAATGACTATTATATTTTATAACTTGTCTTCGCTGATTACAGTGATGGTTTAACATTCTGGATGATTGATTCTAGTTAACATCTAAAGTTTCTATTGTGACTGCTCTCATAAGAAACGGGGCTTTATGACGTCAGTCTCAGGATCGCAGAAGATTCCCATTTATGACGACAGGAAATTTCATTTTGACAAATTCGTTCTATTTGTTCCATGGGTGTCCGCCACTATGCGTGTAAAATTCTTATTCAACATAATTTTTATGGTGTTAATATTCGTTAAAATAGTTGATTCTTTTCAAAAAATCTCGGCGTAAATATTTAGTTCTATCCCAGCCTTAGGTGTTGAAGAAACTCCTATTTTCTAAAAGGAAGATGATTTATGCTACAATGACCTCGAGGATAAATAAAATGTAGATAATTAAACTTTTTATGATCGATTTGGACTTTACTCCAACCTCTAGTTTACCAAGAAAATTCCAAGAATTAACCTCTCTAAAAATCACAGAGTGAAAAACTTAACACGGTTTGTTGGAATTCTGTTTGCAGATTCAAGCTTGGCAAACGTCAGAATTTGTTCATAAATTTTGGAAAAAATAAATGGATCTAATTGTCACAACGAGGACCGTTCTTAAAAAGTCATGAACATTAATTTGAGAGATCCTGTTATCAAATGATAAGGTTAATTTTTAAAAAAGTTAACCAGATGGTGAGAAAGCCATTCAAAAACATAATTTTATAAAAATAGTTTTAGTATATAAAAATGAACAACGAAGAGGCCTTTATAATAGAAATGGGTTTGTAACAAATTGACATTTTCTTTCTTTAAATGAAACCTTTGCATAAAATATTGGGAATTGGGCCAGCTGGTCCTTCTGTTGGCGCGTGCGCTTTTTAATGGCAAGAGTAAAATTTTACAGGCTGATAGCTGCCCGGTTTTAAAAATAATTGGAACGTTAACATAAAATATATCTTTTACGGCTATAAATAGTTAAGTTATTTAAAATTTTGTAAATAGTAAAATAAACCTATTTGTTAGTCTCTATATATCGAGTTTTGCAGACAAAACCTTGAATTTCGACGAAACATATTGAGAACTTCTAATTCATGGTTTTTATGAAAAACATTATGGGGTAAAGGTATAGCTATATTGCATAGCTCGAGAATTGAACATTTCCGAAACAAAATTCTACATTTATTTTAGGAAAACAACCGAAATTAATGAAATTAAATAATTTTTAATCATGTCAGTGTTCATATAGCAATCCTATGCCGTGAAGCAAGCAATCAAGTCTATTTTCTTAATTTATCCATTTATAAACAAACTGTAATTCTGAGTGTTGTTTGAAATTTATTTTTTGTCGTGGATTGGAGTTTCCTTTTTGCTCATCTTTATAAGTTTTCAATGTTTTTTGTATGCCCAGCTGGATGCCTTGGATTCACTATATTAAGGCTGTGGTTTAGAACTAAATGGTCATAGTCGTTCCCCATGTTCCTGATGGTATTGAAGACTCTTCAGCTGTCTGATACTATTGATGTTCCGGCTAAAATTTGGTTTTATATTATGGGCAGGAGAGATTCCGCTCTGCGATTGGGTACCTAAACTATGAATATTTTTTGATTAATCTTGTTGACCAATCTCTCCAAAAAATCAATCAATACTAAGGTGCCTTTCAACTTTGTATTTAGCCTTATAAAATTGGCTTTTGTCGGTTTAGACTGTTCTTCCCTCACCTGCTATATATCCTAAAAAGTCCATAAGCTTCATTTAATATATTTTTCTAATCATAGAATTTCAAGTACCGTAGCTTGTGGGTCACCTATATGGCAATAATTTTCATGACAGCAGATTCTTAACAGTGCTCATAATGCCAAAATCATTTGAAAAACAATGAGTTAAAAAATGATTCTGGTAAAATGTCAACCGACTTTGTTTGAACCAGGTTTCTTTTGTAGGAGTTGACCTATTCCTACAAATCGAGCACACTAAATGTTAAATTCCCATTTTTTTTATAAATATTCATTTATACAATATTGACGACGGATATGAGTTGTCTTTGGTTTAAAAAATCCCAAAAATTAAAGTAACAATATTTAAAATGAAGATTTGAATGCAATAAAAAATTAAACGTTTTGATGAAGTATCATGATTACCTATGCTTTCGGAATTAAACTCAGATGCAAAACTTCCTTTTATGATTCCATATTCTAAAAAAAGATTTATATAGCCGACCTGCATCTGACCATACAAATCTCGAAGAGAAAATATGGTATGGGCCTCCAAAAAATCAATTTTCCGATAAATTACTAATGTTCACGAGCCATGCAATATAGCTATACCTTTACTCATTATGGAACTTCTGAATGCTATTTCCTATACTTGGGACATTTCGTTGAGCCTGATCACGATACTAATTTCAATAGAATTTAGTGACAAATATCTTTCCGATATGTCAAAGTATTGTAAATAATAAACGGGAATTATAAAGGACGCAGCATGTATCGCCACAGTTTAAGTTTTGACTGTAAACCCCTGTATACAAACACTAACCTTTCAGTTTGTTTAGCTTTTTGCCAAAAATCCAACGTATATTACGTCTATAGCTTTTAGAGGTATATTTTACATTAACTATTCAATTATTTTCAAAACCGGGCAGCTATCAGCATGTAAAATTTTGCTCTTACGATTGAAGAACGCGCGTGCTAAACAGAAGACATCAGCTGGCCCAATACCAGATATTGCTTGAATTTTATTCCCGCATGATGGAAATTTAAAACCTTACTTAAAACAAAAAGCCGATCAACTATTCGGAGATACGAAGATTTACGAAATAAAGTGTGATAAATGGCTGAGTCAACGTTAAGTATGTCATTTATAACATTCAGATGTGGCCAGTCTGCTTCTAAAGCGGAAAAATATCGTAGATGGGTTCGTCACTGACTTTAAAAGTTTATACCAATCGATAGTCACTGATCCATATAAAAATGTATCACCTGCTTGAATTTAGATATCCCAACTGACTGAATACTTTAGTGCTTACTACAAAACAGACTTGCCATCTGTAAAATCTAAAATTTTGACTCAACTCACTGATATATTTGTTGATTTAGCTCCTGGGTATGTATGTAACATAAATTTAGTTATAAAATTAACCTCACAGAGTTGGAGCAAACCAAAGTATGATAGCATTGTATCCAGCATTCGAAAGACACTCAACAAACTGTAGTTTTTGAAAAGACATACCTTAAATTCTACAATCAATATTTGGGATTGGTGTCAAAAATACAAAAAGGTTTGTTTGGTTAAATCATACAAATTTAAAATTATCAACAAACAGTTTTCTAATAAATTTTATTAATTATTGTGAATGCTCGATTGATCTGAAACACATTTTCTCAATTTCTTTAGTCGTGTATTATTATCATTTTGAAGGAAACGTACGTTATTAAACCCAATCTATTGTCGGTTTAAATAGTTTTAATGAACAAAATAATTAAATTAACTAAAAACATATAGGAATTGCCAAAAATTTTTGGTCGTCACTCAATTATAGGAATATCATAAAATTTTGATTAACAGTTATATTTCTGAGTGTTGATATTTTTATGTTAAATTTTGGAATTTTAATTGTTGGGGTTTTCGATGTTGAAATATTTTTGAGAATAAATTCTGTTTCTCGTATCACAAAATATTTTTGACGTGGTTCGTTTATTTTATCAGCATTAAGCATTTGAGCATCATGATCCTAATTTAATAAAGCGTAAATACGCATTTTTTTATTAAATAACACAAATGATTTGAAGTGTTCGAAGCCAAAATCTACCAGGTTTTACATTCAAAGTTACGCACCTTATTAAAATCTGAAATTCATAAAGATTTAAAAGATTTCTCAAATCTTTAACGAAAATACCTGGTACTGATAAAAAAATTGACAATTCTTATGGATATTGTAAGATTCCACTATGCAAACATCGACTTATATGATACCTAACTTTATCATATACACTATATGCAAAGATACAGTGCCTTCATTAACCCTTGTGGGGAAGTTTTCTCTCGGTTAAAATCTTTGGTTAGAGTAACCAACATTCCAAGAAGTACAGCCGATCTTATTCAAAGAATAGAAACTGCATGTACTTTGGTGACTTTAACAAATTATGCTGACCTCAGTGAAAGTTTCATACAAGTCTGCTTATTGGAAAGAGACATCAACAGAGATTAAAATACTATTGTTATTTGTATTCTAAAAGTGACGTTTTTTAAATAAAATGCCTTAAAGTTTTATTCCTTTCAAATTTTGATAAGTTGGGTAGCTTTGTATGTATAACCCGGTATAGAATGGGACAATTATTCAGATTACAGCTTTACTATGGGATACCTGGTAAATCAATGAGTATTACATCTCACTTTTTTAGTTTACGTTTGATATGCGAGTTAATCACCTCGAAATATTCACAATTCTGACAATGTTCTAATGTTGGAAAATCACGATTATAACCCATATTTTTAAATAATCTTGTTATAGTCTAATGTTTTGGCATAAATATATGCGATCTTCCATAAATTTACGCCTTGATACAATAAATGTTCACGATGGTTAAATGAAACTAGATCTACTAAAACCCACGAGTAAAAAATATGTCCTTGAAAATGTAAATATGAGTTAATTTCAGCCTTCCAGTGTCTTCCTTTTGAAATGTCTATGTGGAAATCTTTCAAAGATTTTGAGTCATATGTCTCATTTTAACGAATCCGAAAAGGTTTTCGATCTAGTCATCTCAACAATCATGAAAATACCTGCATCATCGGTAAAAACATATATTATTTCAGGAAAACGATTCTTTATTTGATAGTTTGACTACTCATTTCGAAATGGAACAGAATATCGAGAGTTCGTTAAAAATTATGGAATTAGTATCGAATTATTCGAAAGATTATCAAATTCCTGCAAAAGTAATGATTTACAACAAAGTTAATCAACACGTTTACTGCTCTTAAGCTTGACAGTATTGAAGAACCCGATTCGAAGAAAGTGCCAACTAAAAATGAAACGAAGAAAGTTAAAAAAGCAAAGAAATCTAAGAAGGTTCTATTGTTGTATTTATGAAGAATGAAAAGAATTTAAAAGAACAAAAGAGTTTGATCCACGAAAAAAATTACAAGATGGTTAGAAAAAATGTGGGGTCTGTATTACAATAGAAATCAAAAATCTTCAACTTGATATTCGTTATTTATCTCAAAGTTTTGAAATCTCCAAACACAAACTTATCTGTTCTATCATCTGTTTTGAACGGAATCGCTCACTTTATCAGTCACATAAACTGTTTCATTTACATCCAAATTATTGGTTTGATTAACACACACTTGAAGCAAGAAGTAAGTTAAATTTCAATAGAATCTCAAACCTGTTGATAAACTCAATATATTGATAATTATGATGAAATTTCCTAAATTACCAGGTTTTACCAACTTTAATACTCAGACAATTTCGAATTGGATAACAATACATTTTACGAAATTCTCTACCAAACCATCTATGATATTTGTGCCGGATGTGAGAACGATGCCGAATTCGATAGCAATTTTAATCTCTTAACTCAAGCTGTTCAACAGCTAATCATTCGTAAACCGAGAGAAGTAAGATTATCTTCACCTAGGTTGGCACCAAAAGATCAACCGCCTTTACGAAAAGGTTGATGAATATGGCCCTGTTTACTAAATCCATTTATGTCACCAAGATTTACGATCTTGTCTCTGAGATTTACCAGGTGTATTAAGTCTAATTCAGAAACATCCACAGCTTTCAAGGATCTTGGACTCTCAATCCAATGTGGGCACAACGTTTTTGGACACTGTTGAACATCCTGAATATTGCTGCCCCGATGGAATCGTGCTCTGGGAGTATCACCTATTTCAAAATCATTTTGATACTGGATTTAGGAAACCCCTTTTCCAAAAATTCACATAGAAGTGGTGTAAAAATTTTAGTGATATTTTTAATGTGTTATTAATGGCATCTAAAAATTTTTAATCGCCTTATTATTCATGAAGTTCTGTGGTTCCACCATTGACACTATTAAACATCACAAGAAAATGTAACAGAAATCGATTACTGAAAAGGAGATCGGTTAATTGGAACCACTTCTCTAATTATTTCTGTATGTATGAAACATTTTGTACATTGCGCAGAATTCTGGCTTGATCTATCGTAATCTTACATGTGCGTTTTCATGTGCATATAATTTTTGTTCGCAAGAGTGATTATCAGTTATTTTATCAAAAGTTATCAATTAGTGCAGTCTAGGTCATATGTGTTAACCGAAAGATTCTAATCATTCCTAAATTGCAGAAAGTCAAAATCGGCCACTTTTCAATATTACCCACTGATTGAATCATAGTTGAATTCTGGGAAAAGTTAACTTCTATCACTTAGATCAATTGTTACCAAACCCTCACGAGCGAAATGTTGCTCGCCAGCTGTTTGGAGGTTTATTTTGGATCTGCGACATTTTTGAATTCATTTTTTATGTTAAAAAGAAGAATAATTTTAAGCAAACCTTCAGTATATGGTTACTCAATCTTATCATTTTTTTTAACTTGTTTATAATCGAATTCTCCTATTAATCGGTCGAGTAAACGTTAACAATTTCCTTTTCTTATCGTATTCTACTAATTAAAGTCCGGATGACCCATTTGTCGTATGATAAAATGTTTAGGAGATCATCACTTAAGGTAGATTTGTAATTAAATAATATTTGTACATTTGAATAAATTATGCATTAACACATGAATGAAAATAATAGAAAATAGAACATTAATAAAAAGGTTTAAATTGAAGATGTAGTTTCCGTGAATTCAATTTAGATTGGACTGATAAGTTTATGTTTTTGCCTTACTCATGTGGAAACTTTGTTTGTCTGATATCTCGATTTTGTGTTTGGTATAAAAACATTGAATCTTACGTGTCACTTCACGATCAAAGAGTCAGAAATAAATGTCAAATACCCACTTAATTCAGCTTCAACGAAAGATTTCATTTCTAAAAATACGGTTTTGTGGCAACTCAACAGTCATTTTTCGTAAAGGCTAACGAACATAGAAAGAGTGCCGTCTGCGTCATATGAAGTGACTCTTATTTTGGCTAAAAAAAGCAGTTCACAGATGCATAAGAAATGCTTAAACTTGCTATTAACATTGCTACTATAATGCTTGGTGATAAAAATCTAGAACATTTTTGATGATACCCTTATCCAATTATACCGGGACCGGACGAGTTGAAGAGTTAGATAGCTGTGTTCATCTTCAATCATCAGAACATATTAAAAATTGTAATCTTTTTAACGGCAGTGGATGAATCAAATGACATTTCTGATACAGCTCAGGTCGCAGTTTTGCTCTAGCAATTAAGGACAACTTTAATGTAATTGGAGAACTTCTTGTATTTGAATTTATACATGTAACTCTGAAAGTAAGAAATATTGTTTGAAACTCTTAAATCGTAAGGAAAGAACAACAATACAGAATGGCGAAAATTAGTTTTTATATGCACAGATGGTACTCGGACTATGACGGGTAATTAATCGAGATGCCTGAAATTACTAAAGCAGTTTCTAATTCGCTCATTATTGAAATATAACTGCATTAATCACCAAGAAGCATTGTGAAGGAAAAAGTTAAATTTAAAACATCATTGATGCTATTCTTTGATGTGTCAACAAAATCTAAAGAAAGGCTCTGAACAGGCTAGAGTTGAGGCAAATTCTGTCTGACATAGATGAGGAACACGGTGAAGTACTGCTGCAATGTTAAGTCAGATGGCTATCAAAGGGAAAGATTCTGTCGTGTTTTAGGAATTGAAAAATGGTATATCTTTTTCTTTCTAAAATGAACGAATTACAAACATAATCGAAATATATATTGAATGATGACTGGCTTACTGATCTTGCATTTATGGCAGACATAACGTCTTATTTAAACTGTTTAAATGAGAATCTAAAGCGTAAATATGAACAATTCATCATTTGGGTTGACGGCTATGCATTCCAAATGAAACTACATCTATTTATTATAGTTGATAGATGGAACTTTTGATGCATTTCCGACACTGAAGGTACGTTTACTAAAAATACATTTGGGGTTGTACAGTACAGGGTTAAAGAGGAAATGCAGCTGACAGTTTTTGATTCAGGATATAAACAGTTTTAAAAGGAAAATGATCATGTTACTCTCAAATCCGTTTTTGTTTCCTGAAGCCAAGATTTGGCAATTCTATGAAACTCTCAAATCAGAGGTCATTGATATGAAATCATTTCTTCACTTAAAATTATATTTATTGAAAACACTGTTTCATATTTTCTTGATCATATCATATTCTAGAGTCTACTGCGCGCAGAACGGTTTCAAAACATGCCTTCGTTCGCCGAAAGATACATTTGTCGATTTGGTTCAACATACATATGTGAGTAGTCATTTGCAGCAATGAAATTTATTTAAAAACAGACAAAGTTCCAGACTCACATACAGTACCTCTCTGACCTTATGTAATGAGAACTGAGTCGTTGGCACCACACATTGAAAAACTGGTATCGGAGATAAATTGACCGGCTGTTAAGAATAGTTATAATTTTAAATTCACAGCATTTTTTAAAACCTATTTATCATTCAATATTATTTTATCTCATAAATTGACTATGATTTTAAAAATGAGTGATTTTAAATTTCATATTATATTACTTTGGATTAAAAAATAGATTAATTTACTTATAGAATTTACAGCGTTGGTCAGCCATTTTTCCGTTTTGTCCTTCAACTTTCCACTTTGCATGGTTCAGCTGAAATTTCACAATACTTCTTAAAATTTTTGATAAAATGGTGTATTAAAATACAAGCGGAAATAAAATAAATTGTTTCAATTGGAGTGCCTTGTATGCAGTCCGGTAGGTACTTTTCCATATGTGGGTAAAAGCCCATACAGGCTGCCGAAGTTATACTAGTTGAAGCTCTTTCAATCAGGTCAAAAGGTTATTCAGCGTTTCGTGGATTCCCCTGCTCAATAGCCAGCTTTCATTTAGAAAATAAACTTTCGATCGGGTTCAGGAATGGATTGTACGGAGGCAAAAAAATGGAGAGTGACCGAAGGCAACGCTGAAACATTGCACCTCGTTCGAAGTTCATTGATTTCAACGTCGAGATCTTAAATTATAGCAAGCAGAATACCTTTCCATTTGGTTTATCAAATTTTCTTTATTTTCCATAAAAATTTTACCTGCACGTTTCAAAATGGAAAGTTGATTGCACAAAACGGAAAAATGGCTGATCAACGCTGCAATAAAGTTGTTTCTGGTCGAACTTTTCACAACCAACTAAGTTGCTTGTAAAGCCTAGGAATCACTGATCAACGTTCAGAGGTATGTCCTTTCAACCTTCTCAATGATATCCTTATAAAAGCACAGAGGCCATAAGTTGCTGTTTCCAGTAAATACTTCCCAGACATCGACACGATACCATAAGAAAAACCGATGTTGTGCATAAAATATTAAGTGGTGGGTTTCAAACATCCAAGTTTTGAAATTCTCAAATTTGCAGATCCTTAAATAACCACACCTTCCAGGAAGTTCAGTAGCCATGCATTTTCCGGCAGTCAATACGTCCGAAAGATTTCATGAAAATGAAACTGCGCTACTGTCGAAATACACGTTCTATAAAATATCCGTCGATAAACTGCCATCTATATTGATATCCTTTTCCTTCGTAGTGAGACGAGTTCATAGATGTATTGAATTACAGGTATTCAACAGCTTTATATGTTGCTTGTTTCAACGAACTATGTAATTTGATACCCTTAATCAATCAAAGTGAGATTTGTTGAAGGTTTTGCAAGGAGTATGAATGTTTCATTGCTACAAATTTTTGTGAATAAAGGTTGCTTTTCGGTGCAACTGTGTGCTAACGGTATACATGTGATAATGATACATCAAAATGCTTTCTTTTTCCTTCTATCCGAAAAAGGACTCCCTTCACTTTTAAGGTTGAAATAATAAATAGATATTAATTTAAATATATTAATGGAACTTCGAAATGTATTAGCATAAATAAAAACTCGAAAATACCCACGTACGGCAGCGGTTCGAAAAACTTAGCTATAATTTTGGATTTCATGATATAACTTGTTAACTGTCTTCGTAATTTTATTGAAAGGAAATGATGTCAGTTAATGATCGTTCAAGATCACACGTAACTTGGCGCTAAACCAAAATGTCAATGTTTCAAAATGGAGATTGCGGAGAAAAGAATCCAAAGGTTTTTTAAATTTAATCTAAGGTGATTTTCGATTACATCAACCAAGTATCTAATTTGAAACAAAAAATTGATGCTGAGGTTCAAACTTTGCTAGAAAAGAAACGTGAAGACGAAAAACAAATACAATTACTAAAGTCTGATATAAACCAAAAATGTATTCAATTAAAAGAAGAAACCAAAAAATTTCAAGAATTGAATGTTAGTTTCCAGAAACTATTGTTTCAATACACTCAAAAATGCGAAAAGTATAAAAATTTGAAAAATCATACCAAACAGTTCAACAGTTCCATGGAATCAGTCAGAAACGTTATGGATAACCTGAAAGAAAATCAATCAGAGTCGAAAACAATCAATTATTTAATGGAGAAAAAGTTGGGCCTACATCTTGAAGAGTTCGGACGACATCTGCAAATGTTAAATGAAATTAGTCATGATTATTCAATATTTAAAAGAAATCATCTACAGTGTGTGAAAAAAAATCGTCAAAAAATAAAATATTATCAAAGAAAACTGGAAAAAACAAGAAAAGAGCATCTACAAGTTTCAATTCAAGCACTTAATTCCAGTTCTCTTGCTGAGGAATTGAGTAATAGTTTCTATACTCTCATGTGTAATCACCAAAACCTTCAAACCGAAAAAGAATATCTGGTTTCTGAACTTAATTATTCTCAAAGGAGAAATATTATACAGAATTCGAAAGCTCAAAAGCTCGTAGAATGCAACTTAAGGCTTCGACATGTTATAAGGAGACAGGAAGTTCAAAGCTTCCACCAAATAAACGATTTCCGGGGATTACTTTTTTGTTTTATCAGCACCAACCATAAACAACTTGAGAAGATTCGCTATCTTTCTCAATGTTCAAGAAATAAAACAGATATTATTGCGCGTAAGGATTTATTGATAAATAAATGTTTTGATAGAATAAAGACATATAAAAATTATATTTATACAACCTACTTTCTAATGGAAGAATTACAAAATTACATAGAGAGGTTCAATAAGTTTTACGTTTCTTTGATTATCCAAGAAAAAGTTGCTCATGAAAAAGATTGCGTTATTAAAGAATTTGTTGATAATGTCAGAAAAGCATCTCTTGATTTTGATACTATGAAAGAAAATCAATTTACAAACCTTGTAAACCTGTGGATTCATTGTTCGATAAAAAACAAGTTTAATAAATCACATATATCAGAAGTCGAAAATTTTATCACAAAAGTTTTGAAAAACTTGTCGGATACTTTTGAGAAATTATCATCTAAGAAATTGAAGATTAAAGAAGTTGAGTCATTGAATTCGAATAATCAAAATCTTATTGAAAAGTTACAGATGGATTTAGAAAATGAGGAAAAGAAGACCAAGGATAACAATCTCGAGCTGCTGCAAACTAAGGAAAAAATGGAAGAGTTGCGATCATGTCTGAAAAGTTTAGAATTATCTAGTAATGAAAAGATGGATGAAAAAGAAAAACAATTGGAGATATCCAATAAAAAATTACTTGATCTAACGCGAGAAATTTTGGAGTTTCAGGCTCAAAGCGATGAAAATGCAAAAAAATCGAAGGATAGAATTATTTTGTTAGATCAAAGAGTCCTACAGCTAGAAAAAGAGAATTCTGATCTGAAATTAAAATTGAAGGAGCAGAGTGAAAAAGGAGCTCCAAGGACTAAACGGCTTTTAAATAACAATGATCATTTATTCAACATCAATCAACAAATCTCGAGCACGCCATGCCCGGGTGGTAAAAAAATATCTATCCCAAATACTCCATTGTCTATTATCACTCCGAAGAAAACTACTGGGAGAAGAAAAAAAGCCAATGATTTCGACACAGAAGATGTGGACGTTTTTGCCTTTAAATAATATACAATTCGTCATTCCTCTATTGAGAGTTATTTTCTTGTTGTTATCATTGCTTCATTTTATATTCTCATAGTTCTAAACTAATTATTCATTTTATTAAATTCCTTCGATATTTTGAACACGAACAACGTAACATGGAAATTTTATATGATTACGAGAATCTACAAGTTCAAAAATAGAATTTCGAAAACAATTATTAAGAGTTTCTAATTTTAGATCCTATAAAGGTTTTTATTCTAAACCACACACACACACACATCATTCTAAATCCACATGAGAAATATAAATGATTTATGGATATAAAAATGAATCCTTCTACCATTAAATAACTTATACATTTTTTCCATGGTAAGTGAACACCATAAAACCTCAACTGAGAAAAATAAGTAGAAAATATACAGTCAAATCCGGTTAAGTGCACAGCCTCGTGACCGGAGAAAAATATGCATTTAAGCGAGGTGACAAAATTATGAGATTATTAAATGCATTTCTGCCATACCCGTTGCTACAAGCCTGTCAATACAATAACTAAACACTAAATTTCAATCAGAAAAACATTTTTCTCTACGTACTGAGGTGACGGGACGAATGATAGCTGTAAGAACTAGTGTTTTAAACCTATCGTGGCACCAAGGTTCTTGGAAATAATCATCAAAATAAAGAAAAGTTTGACTTCTCGAACTTTGAAACAAATGTAAGTGTCATTGGAATTGAAGGTTTTGACCACTTATTTTTACGGTTTTTTGTCAAAACCAATATAACCTATTATGTTTATTGCTAATTTTAGGAAATTTTTAATTTAATTAATGACAAAATCATATACAGTCAAATCCTGTTAAGTGCAGTGCCGTCGGCCCAGCCTCCCACTGGCACTCAAACATAGCACGCAGATATCAGAAGTTAATATACATAGCCATATGCAAGCAGGGCCAAATGAGTTCGTGCACTTTAGCGGAGCATGCAGTTGTCGCTGGGGCACTTAACCGATGTTATTTGTCTATTTTTTGACGATGAAAAAACACGACAGACATTTTTTATTTGGTTAAGCGAATGCGCGCTTATCCGGTGTACACTTTTCTTGATTTGACTGTGATACAGAAAATGACTGGGAAATTTTGAACCATATACCAGATTTTGCATCCAATATGGGACACAGTGCACCTCAAAATGGCACCCCCTCTGTTTGTGAGACTTCATTTTTTACTAAAATCTTTACTATCACATAAAAACGCAACAAATATAAAGAGTATAGATATTATGCAGTAATAAATGCATTCACAGAGAGGGGACGGGGCGTTCTTTACTTTGATTAATGTTTATAATCCTTGTCTGTTCTGAGGCATGTTGACACATTTTTGCCTATTTTTTATTAATTTAATCAAACCTCGCCACCATAATTGTGTTTATCTATTCAGATTTTCCATCCAACATATGACATAATATTTTGATGTGTGAACATTTTCAAACTATTTTTCGTAGTTCGAAAGTTTTTTGGTGATTGTATATGAAAACTATATTCATAGAGACCAATAGTTATTTTTATTGTTTTTAATCCTCTCCTTATTTGTGTCAATTTTTTACGGGGCAGGAAAGATTTTAGTAAAAAAGTTATTTATGCTCGCAGATGGTGTCCCACTTTGAAATGCATGGTGTCTTACATTGAAAAATAAAGTGTCCTACATTGGTACGCACGGTGCCCCATTTTGGATGTAAACCCAGGTAGCAAACCTTTCAATCGTCATGTTTTTAATGTTACTTCTTGCTGCTGCTCCCCTTGCTTAGTTGAGAGGAGCTATGGTCCGACCGGAACCCTCTGGCCTAGGTGGTTATTCCTCTAGACTTTCTGCTGAAGGGTCTCCTAAATACGGGCACCCGAGCATCTTCTCGTCCCCCAGGTGATGGTGATCGGGTTAGACTATTTTGCGAATTTAACGCAGCAGCGCAGTTGTTAGTCACCTTCAACGTCGGCCGTCTCCCCACCCAGAAATATTCTCCAAAAAGAAAATGTAGACTTTACGAAGTTTTTTTATAAACATTCAAAAATGAAAAACTCACCTTAAATATTTATTTATAAAGTGTGAATACAGTCGTTTGACGTTCTAAATGTTGACTTTTCCAAAGAAATGTGGAATCTTTTTATACATTTATGGGAGCAGCATAAACTTTTTTTGACAAAACCCACATATTTTTGGCGGCTAAAAATCATAGGCCAATTTAAAACGTACGCGCAAAGTCTTAACACTATTATTGTTATTTGAATTTATTTCAGGATAGTATTTGGTATATTTTTGAATATGGTGTTTTCGCGGTATAAGTGTGGACTACCTGTAGAAATGTGCATACCGTTTTCAATGAACATAAAATTGAATTTTTGACAAAAGTCATAATTTACAGGGCTAAATACAATACCGCGAAATTAGAACGCTTGCGCGCACATTTGACATCGATTGATGAGTTACGTTTAGTTTACCATTTGAATGTTGATGACCTGAAAACATGTTTAATTAAAACTGTCTTTTCCAATCATTTGTTTTGTTCTTTTTTTCAAAAAAGAAACAAAATAATCCAATGGAAGTAAAATTAAAGTAATTTTCCAGTGTTCAGACTGATATGGATTAAATCCTTTAGAGATGAATTGTCTTACATTTCGGAAGATACAAACCATTATAAAAGTTGCATCTTCGTTTTAAATTTAAGTTTCTATTTGCGTAAGTTCTATTCGTGTGGAATTTGTGGTATCTATGTTCCTAATAAAATTTTTATAGACAGAAAATACAAATAATTATTATGTGACTCTTGTAATATTTTACATGATTTAAAGCTTTTAGGAGGCATCAAAATTGTAGGCTTAGGATGTGAATATAAAAACACGCTTGTTTTCATTAGGTTGCATCATATATACTTTCTATGTTTAATTTATTTTCTGAAATCATTTTTATCATGGCACAAGTATGTTTAAGAGTAAACACATGTTTATGCCATAAAAATTTTAATGGTAAAATATACGTAACTCATCAATGTAGGTCAAATGTGCGCGTACGCGTTTTAATTTCGCGGTATTGTATTTAGCCCTCTAATTAATGACTTTTGTCAAAAATTTAATTTTATGTTCATTGGAATCCGTATGCACATTTCTACAGGTAGTCCACAGTTATACCGCTTAAACACCATATTCAAAAACATACCAAATAGTATCCTGAAATAAATTAAAATAACAATAAATAGTGTTTAGACTTCGCGCTGGCGTTTTAAAATGAGGCTATGTTATTGAGCCGCCAAAAATATGTGGGTTTCGTCAAAAAAGTTTATATGCTGCTCCCATAAAAGTAAAAACAGATTCCTCATTTCTCTGGAAAAGTCAACATTTAGAACGTCAAACGACTGTAATAACATTTGTTTTCCGATGAATATGTATGTTTACTTTTTTTGATTTCTTAAAATTTTGACATAAATAATTAAAGATATTCTTAATGTTATAATCTAAANTTACGTGAAGTGCCATATGCCCGAAAATAATCAAGAGCTGTTACACTCCATGACAGAAGGGTTATCAACCATAGCACGAGAACACTGTGATGGTTATTAAAGAAATTAAAACCTATGTGGGAGGGTCCTTGAACAAATAAATTACATAAAACTAAGCAATTCTATTTAGTTTTTTTCGATTTTATTTATTCCTAATTTTTTGGGAAACCAAAATGAACTAAAAACCCTGCGTGGATTCAAGAATTTCATGATACTTGCTTATTCATCATTTTTTTTCAAATGATTCGAAAATGGAGAGAGGCATGCGTGATTTATGTTGAAAAGCCAGCAAATATTTCGTTACTTTTATTTTAATTTTTAGATATAATTTACATATGCGATTTATGATGAAAACACTTTAACTGTTCAATTTTATCAATATTTTGAACCAGAAAATTGTCAAGATTATTATCAACGGTAACATGATAAAAATGTCAAAATTTCATTTTTGTATCAATCTGTAGTCTCAAAAGAATTTTTATTTCAAATTTATAATTAACTGTATCAATTTCTTGTTTTCATAAAATATTGACAAAATCTATAGATTTTATCCGTGTTTAATCTTTTAGATATAATACTAACTTGTAGATTAAAAAACGGGTTATTCGTTGAAATAATCAAATCTGAAATCAATCAGATAAACGAGTAATTCCAATTGATTTTGATTTTTTATAATTTATTCCGTACCAAAATTTTATTTACCTTGGTTTCGATGTTATATTACAGTGTTAGTCAGCCAATTTTCACAGTATTGAAACCAATTTTGGCATCCAAGGCCGAAATTTTACTGTAATTTATAGAATTTTTTAAGGTATTACAAGATTTTAAACAAAAACCAGAAACTATATCAACTAGGTTTTAATCGATCATTGTTGGATACATTCCGGTACAAAGGCTTCAATCTGGAGATAAAAGTCAATACATTCAGATGAGATTACCATGTTCTTCATCTAAAAATGCACGAATTTCAATGATTAATGGATTTTAATATTTTATAAAACCACTCAAATAATAGATAAATAAATTGTTTTTACCTCTCGACATTCTCTTTATTGACATATTTCTGAAATAATTGTTCAGAATGATATTATTCTCAAATATGGTGACTTCCATAAGACAGCCATCCATGTGTTTTTTTAAATTCTTTACACGATATATGAAAGAAGAAGATATCTGAAGGATATAGAAATTTGTTTATACATTATTTAGATAATTAAATTTTAAAAAATCCATTCTGTAATGCAATTTATGCACTTTTTAATGAATATCCAGGTAAATCATCTGGTTGTATTGATTTTTATTGCCAGATGGAACTCTATGTATAAGAATTTATCAAAGGACCACATATTAATATATGATTGTTTTAGCTTCCTTTTTTTATTTTATGTTTCTAAAAAAATCTACAAATTACTGCCTCAGGGTTTTCATTTACTTCCGAGTATGACTCATTTACTATCGAGCATCCCTAGCATTCAATATTACGCAGCTTAACATTCGACATTGCGCATCTGAAAACATACGCGATTGACAGCTCAAATGAGTCTACCCATTATTATTAAATTTATACTTTTATTTCATTAGAAAATGAGTAGTTAGGGTCCCCATCCACATAATGCTTAAAGAAGAAATTATAGAATATTAAATACTTTACATTTCAAGTGTTTACAATTTTCAATAAATTTTCTGACGCAGGGTTGGCTATTCTGATGATTGGAAAGCATTATTAAAAAGGGCTTATCATATATTTTGAATTCTCGTGTGATATGTATGGGAAAACCAATTCTGCAACACGCGTGAGGAAAAATTTCGTTCGAACACCTATTTTGACGGTCAAGAAAGTTGCTTGTTCAAAACCGATCTGAATAATTTCCGCGTTTTTGCATAATGGGGATGAGGACCTTATCTACTCATCCGTCTATTAGATAAAAGTATAAATTGAATAATAATGGGTGGACTCATTTTTAGCTGTCAATCACATATGTTGATTTCAGGTGCGCAAAGTTGAATGCTATGGATGATCGATAGTGAATGAGTCATACTCGGTAGTAAATGTAAACCCTGTAGATATCAGCCGCATACCATAGAGCGATAAATTGGCTTCAGAGTCGGAAAAATTCGCTAACCAACACTGTAAGGCAAGATATTTTTAAGTTATATTTGAATAGTGGAGGAAATCTCAAAAATAACCAATCACTAAACCATATGAAAATAAAAAAATCTCTTCGATAATTAATTGTAATTTGAGTCAAAGATGTTTTAAACATAGTCACAAATTGCCATGAAAATGAAGAGTTGGTTCTGAACGTCAAGATGGTTTTGATATTTGGTTTATGATCACGTGGGCCCATGTCTAAACCCAAACACCCGCTTAAATTTCTATTTTGTTGGCAATATACGATATGGGTTTTGATGTTTTAAATCGGTTTTAATCATTCAAACAGACTTGAAAACGTTTTCATTAAGGCATATTACTTGAAAACCATATTAACCTTTGACAATTTTTTTCAAAAAATAATAATCGGAAGTCGTTAGTCGTCATCAATGACCTTTTTCGCACGCAGACGTATAGTCATCCAAAAAAATGGCCCTTATTTTTGAACGATAGGTTATCTTACAAACGAGAATTGAGATAACTTTTCGAGACCTATCATAAAATTCCTGAGAATTTTAACGGGATAGAACACAAGTTGATTTCCATTTGTGGTCTCATTGATTCTGGATGTTTTTACAGTTTGAATTGCTTAATAAACCTTTTCATTTACAAAACAAACAGGGTAATGATTTTGCTGATCTCTTTGATCTATAATGTTCGGTAATATACCGGTTTTTGCTTTTAAAAATGGATTTTTTAATTGATGAAGTATTTTTTAATAAATCTATCGTTTATGAACCAAATAAAATTCGAAACTCGTCATAAAAATAATAGCGAAAGTTCTTCTAATATTCATTAAATCAACATAAAAATTATTGAAAGTAGTAGTGTTTCCTTTATTTATACATTTAATAGACATAAATGGTATTCTGAAAAATCCAATTATCAATGCAAAAAATCCATTTTTAAAAGCAAAACCCGGTACCATGAAAACGATAATTTTATTTTTCGGCAAACATTCTTCATATTAAGTTGTGATCAGATACGAGATGTAAGTATCGAGTGTTGCATTCAAAAATGGATTTTTTCAGGGTTCGATTTCCAAATTTTAAAAAAAATCCTGACAAAATTTGCCAAAATGTCTGGAGAGACAAGAAGAGTTGACTCTTGTGATGAATGTCGTTCGGTTTTACTATAATGATGTGGACTTTGTTACTCATCCATACCCGGTTAAAGACTTCCTAGATCTAGGTCGTTTCTCAATCCACGTGAGTAATGTTTATCCCAGATAAAGACAACTGTTAGAAAAGATGGTAAATGCAGGGAACTAACGACCCTATTTTAAGGATGGTTAAAATTGTGGACAGGTAAATCTATCAAACTACATCAATCACCTCGACATGTCCATCTACTGGTCATTAAATAAAAATGAAAATGGTATGGAATTTTTATAATTGCTTGGTTCTTTTGTTTATACATCTCAAAGATTTCTGAAGTGAATCCTGATAAATCGATTTTTAAATACAAAGACCGAAGATTACACCGTTCTTGGCGTCTGTGTCAACAGAAAAGCTGATATCCCTTCATCGATCAAAATAAATACCCGGGATATATATTTTTTCCTTTCGAAAACCGTTTGATAAATGACCATTAACAGGTCGTCAAACTCGATTCTACATATAATCTAGGCACTATTATACCAAATAATTCTCGAGTCCAAATATATGGAGCAGTTTTTTCAAATATATGAGAAACCCCGAACATGTAAGCCTCGACCACATATTGGTACCTGTCAAATCTGACATTTTTTTCGCTTTTCATGATATTACTTTTTAACCTGGTGGTTGAACCTGTTATAAAATGGTGGTTGTGAAGCACAGTTAAAGTATATATATATCACTATCGACGAGAGGTAAATGTTCTAGAGATTAATTTTTCGAGAATATCCCAAACAATTTGCAGTCCTCTTTGCTTAACACTGCGATCTAGATATGATTACTGAGATCTTTGGCACAAAGCGGTGGACTCGAACAAAAGTAATCACTTGAATTCTCCACCTAAATACCAAAGATGTTGAACGGATTATTGATTCTTGAGATAAAACTAATAACAATAAGATCCGTTTTCAAAAATGAGAGGAACGAATAAATTGTAGGAAGGACCTTTGGTTGAGGCCTTCTACTGTGACAGAAATTTTAGGAGGATAACAAATTCAACGTCCCTAATTTCGAGAACGTATAGATCAAGAAGCCTTTGAATGGAACCCTCCGATACGATACAGAAAGAGGTTTTTCGTCAGAAAACGGAGCACGCATACATATTGAAATTTTTGGTAAAATAATATAGTTTGTTGCAGTTTCCGATACTTGAGTCGTCTGATTATTCGATTAAATCTAATTAGTCCACTAACTTCGAACCAAAAAACACTCAAATTAACCTTATTGGTTTCATTCGTGATGGAAATAACATCTTTGGTATAACTCCACTTTGTGCCAAACTGATTCCCACAGCTTTTGGGTGTCAGAAAATATTTCCATTCCTGAAGTAGATTGTGCCTTTTCATCATCACTGTCAATTAATACACTTAACGCATCTTCATTCTTTGATGACACTTGGCAATACACTGACTTGTCTATAAATAATTATTGATGTAAAGAGTACATACCACAAGCTTTTGGTCATCAGATTATGGTATGATTGTACAAAAAGTACTAAAAAATGTAATCATGGTTCAATGGCTGTTCTTCACAACGAGGGCGATGGTAAATTGATAATATTTACCTAATTGATATGGGCGATAAGAAAACTTTTGCAATCAACTATAAATACCAGGACTGGAGCATAAAATGAAGATATTGTCATCAAAATTAATAGGTTTGATCATAGCTCATGACCGGTATTGCTGATCACGCTTTTGAAATATGATGCATGTGTGTTTTGAGATAATCAAAAATTAATTTGACAAGAATTATCATATAGCATGGTTTACCTGGTTCAATGATTGATATTTAAGAAGCGGTAACCTCTCTTTTGAAAAACGACAGGAAAAATACATTTCACACCACACGCATACATCTGAGAAGTATAGTATTAGGTATTGACCAGAAAGTGGGACTTAAGATATTCGTTGTCCGGATATGGTAAACAGGACGAGACGTTCGCTTAACACGTTCTTGTGGGGATCAGATATAATAATTAACTTTCTGCACTCATCTATCGACTTCTTGGGTGTAATGTTTTCGTTTCATTCTATCATAAAATCGTACGTCTTCGTAAAATAAATGAAATGGTTGCAGACCCTCTCAAATTGCGGAAAGACCAAATCCAGTCAGTACTTAATACAACTCCCTTTAATACATCGCATAAATAATATAGGGAAGCTATATAAATCAAACTATGATAATGTTTGTCTTAATATCCTATGAACAGAAAGGACAAAGTTTCCTCGGATCCTGATATTTTTAGATATTCATCGAATGTTATTATTTAAGGTCCACTTTACCATTTGATTCACTGAGTCAAAGAAACATGATTATTTATTGACCGATTTCTATCGAGTAGCCCTTGAAGAATTAAATGTAGTTCAATCCTACAAATACCATATCAAATCATTGCATCGTCCTCGAAACCGCGTCAAATAGTTTTATAGGAACCATCATGAGCCAATTTATGCACCATAAAGATTTTTTGGTATCATTTGATCATAGAATATTTTCAACAACGTGGTAATACATCGATAGGCTGACTGAAACTTATTTAAGATTTTGTAAACCCAAGAATTTCATCCCCGTTTTACCAGCCAATGAGTTGTGAATTTATCAGCCATCATCATTCAATTTATCAACTTTAAACGATTATCATAGTTGAATTGCATATTCGGCATGTGTATCAACATTTGTTCGTTTCGGACTCAAAAAATGAAAAAGAAGAAACTGTAATAACTAACTGATTAGGCGACTGTAGGAGAAGTAGTTTCATCACTGGTCATCGTGAAACACTGAACTCATAGAAATGTGATAATCATCGAAGTAACCAGCGATTATTTACACAATATATCGAACTCGGACTCTTCTGGTTGAACTTTTTTTGTAGTGAGGATAATACGAAAGATAACCACAGCGAAATATATTTTATCAGATAATCTCAAATTTTTATTTGGATCTTTGATTTGGAAGTTTTACAATGATTCTCGTATTCCTACTACAAGAGTTGTTACAGAGCATAATTTCTGCTCTATATGATACGTTTGACCTTGCTTGATGGATGCGCATTGGAGCAGTTACTACATTCTTTTGTGCTCATAAAAGCGTTAGATCATCCACACAAAAACCACTGCAAACCTTATACAATCTAGGAATATGTTCAAGTATCAGAATCATGAATTTTGCAGACTGAGTTGTTATTCAAAATGGTGATAGGTTCACCCTTAATATTATCGAAAAATACGGGTCAAACGCCAACTCCTTCTTACTCTACAGTAGATGTGTTCAGAATAACACTTTCACGATGATCGAGATCTGTTCAATACACAAAGTCTGAAACCGATTTCTGAGATTACTATCAAAAACCTACGCAGAGCTTAATACTTGAATCAAACACCACCTTCCAATACTAAAATTCTGGTTGGAATTCCATGGTTTCACGAGATTTATAATCCTTAGAAACCCAAATTATAGATCATATGATTGGAAACAAATTTATTTGTATAAATTATTCTTATATTTGTAGCCTTAAGTAATAAGAAATTGAAAAACCAAATTAAACGCTTTAGTGATTATTTGGCTAAATACCAGACAATTTTATCTGACTCATTATATTTCTATTAATGAAAATGAACCATTCGCCAAGTTTGTAAAAACTTAAAGAAACTAAATGAACATAGCATTTCATTTAAATATAAATAACTAATTTTACTCCTCAATACTATATATCGGAGTTTAAAGAGTCATTCAGATAAAAGAATACTTGATTGGATAATGCACTATAATTAAAACATGTTTATTTTTTGTGAACCACGTGCCATGAATAGGATTAATACAACGAAGCCGTTGATATCAAGAACACGGGGACATATGCAGAAAACTGTATAGTTTATCAGAAGCTCATAAAACCATTTAGCGTGTGATATAACGGCCATATAAAATGGAAATACAGCAAAACCAATCCAACTTCGCTGTTAAGCCTCATTAAATCATGTAGAGAGAAATATAATGCATTTTTCAAGTTTACTAGTCCAATCAGATCGATGGTGGGATTCGCCATTTACGTCATTAAAAATTCCAGAAGATGCACAAATCAATCTTATTTTCCAGAGTCTTAGACTAATAAGTAACCTTAAATTCTACAAACACCAAGATATATAAAACTTGGATTATGGATATCGCATAAAAAATCCAAAAATGAAATTAATCAAATTATAGATAAATTGGGTATTGTTGCATCTACTTGATAATAATAATACTTTTAATCATTTAGGTCAATCATTAATCCGCCCTACATATTTACTTATGTCGCGAATTGTCTCTAATCCTATATTATTGTATGATCATTATAATTGGTGTTGATAGGTATCATCAGGTATAACATATGACAACTTTAACATACTGGTCTCACGTGACTACATAAAATATAGCACTCTTTTTTGAACTGTTCGATCGATGGTTGACCGTGTTGACATAATGAATTTTCACAAGGAACAAAGATTAATAAGTCGTCTGAAAACTGAGAAACCTACATCTAAGCTAATTACAAATTTCTTGATCTAATCTACCCATCATAAATAACAAGGGTCCAGATGTTTCGATTTCAACCATGTTTCGATCGAATTTGTTTGATGTACTTATCAGTAACCCAGATTGCATCGGCTCGTTGACTGATTAATAAAGATACATACTAATATTATACTTGAATCCAGTCGTATTGACCCTCTCAACTCTACCAAATGCAGGAATGATTCCACACCAGTACTTTTTGAAATCGTCGTCTAATCTGATTTCGGTCTTTCCCTAGTAAATGGTAACAAACTTCATTTATTATCCAAGTGCAAGTCTCGTCCTCACTCAAGAAAAAAATGGGAAGATAGGGATTACGGAACTTGTACAGGGTGTGGTAGATCGCTAATGTGTGATCTGGTCGCCCTGCATGTGAGCCAAGCGCGAAAATAGTATTACAATCGATCATCTAGTTTGAACAGTATTACAACTTTGTCCTTGATTTTTACATCAACCATTCTGACAGATTTTGTGAAATCAGTTTCGGATTCGTCTGTCAAATGTACCAATTTTATGCCCTAAGTCGTTTAAGAAACTACTTTCGTCATGTACTGGTTCAGAATACCTTTACTTACACTGTCAAAATCCCCACATATTACGTCCGGCATTTTTCTGATTTACACAAATTTTACAATTGGTAAGATTTGGCTCTGTGATAACAGTGTAAACCACCATCAGCTATGACCCGATACGAAGCTATCATTACACCCTCAAACCGGTGTTCCACAAATCAGCTACAGATTGGCCCCAGGCGTCCTGAAATTTATTCAGCAAAATAACCATATGCCTAAACTAGAAAACTGTGAGAAATTACTTGAACGGTTTTGTCGACTGGAAGGAGGGGATGGCATCTTACGACTCTGTGAACAATCTCATGAAATGCAAGCATTCAAATAAACAATAAGTGTATGTGATCTAATCTACAACATGTGCTTAATAATTAAGTTGCGTTTGCGTCCCTTATCGAGTGATCCAGCGAATTCCTGCGATAAATAATGAGTAATTAAAAATAGACTATAATTTGAACAAATTAATAAAAATAACAAGTGAACTGAGGTAAAGTGAAAGGGCTAAAAGTGTTACACTCACCTCTGATATATCGTGGAGGTCCTCGTTTGTCGTGGGGGTCTTCGTCCCCGGTAAACGAATATTATTGGGTCCATAATGATTGCGCAGGAATTTGATGACATTTCCCCGATTCCAGCTGATTGCAGGTATATCGTATCCAGGAGTTGATATAAATACTTCGCTTGGCGGAAGGTTGGCAATTTCTCGGCAATCTGGACAAAGTTCGGGTGATGGGAACTGGATTTTGGGAGCCATAGGATCTGCTGAATCATCCAACCTCAGCCTCGAATTCACTCTATTATGACCATTCCACAAATATCTAAACATCAAGCTGCAATACAATATGGCATCTTCTCCCGTTTTTACCTGTTCCTCTGCGTGCCTCGTAAGTTCTTTGAAGTGCTCACGACATGCATGGCATCCAAAAAAATTGATGATATAGCCTCTCATAGCAAGCAAAACATCTATAGAGCTCAAATTTGAATCCCCTATTGGTTTTTCGCATTTGACTGTCGCAATGTGAAAGGTTAGCCAAACAGAACATGGAAACCCGCGAAAATAAGCACTAAATCCTTTGCACGATATCCAGTTTTTTTCGATTGGGAAAGCCTGTAATGCCTGGTTTTATATCGTAAAAACCTGTTTGGAGTTCATGAATGCATTCCATTCATCGGTGTGAATCGTTTTACCTTGGTTAGTTGTCCACTCTTTGAGGCTATGCAAAAACTCGTTCTGATCTTTTGGCCAATAGACACACTGAATAAAAGTAGCATAAACCTCGATCATCACGTCAATATATTTTTTAATGGCTGGGACCAATTCGTCACTGATTGACTGACGGGGGATCTCCTGCCTCAAGCTCATCCCGACACCCCCGATAATATCTTCCATATATATTTCAACAGATTTGGGTGGTCTGATGAAAGTAAAATGTACTTAATGTCGTAAAATTTGGGTGACCCTTCCGGTTTGTAGAGTAGATGAGTCAAAATGGATATCTCAGGGCAGCTGTTTTTGACGGTTTCAAATATTCTACTTCTTACAAGCCCATAATCATCAAAACTGGAATCAATGAATGTATCACTCGCTTGTAATGGTCTGAATTTTCATCGACACATCAACGTAGAGGATCGCCTTTGACGCGAATGTGCCAAATAGAGAGATGAGTTCCGATTGTTTGCGGTCGAGAAACGTTGTCAAGATTCTGTTGCAAATTCTGAGGTCCATGCTTATCTAAATTAGGCTGAGCAAATACACTGTCGATAAAATCGGAATCCAACTTATCGTCAATTATGATAACTAGGCGATCAAAAGTTGTCAGGCCTTCTTTAAACTTTTCCCAAAATTGCAACCTGTTAGGAAAGACACTATTACGTGAACTCTTTCGAATTGTGGATGATGGGTCTGCATTTGTCCTGCTTGGCTAGGTATCCAGCTGTTGCTTTTCGCATCGAGTGGAGGTTCATTGACGAGGAGAGCGCTTTTAGAACAATTTTGTACTTTTATAATCAACCCGTTTTTTATCCTCAACGCTTTGGAGGCACTCGAAAATCTTGGTTAGTTCTCAAACTACATATATTGTGGGATAGGAAGAAATGGAAAAATAATTGTCGCATATCTTGTTATTTTGATAATTGGCACAGTTGATGGCGGCCACATAAATATCCCAATCTTTAAGTTAGATAATTAACATTTCAGAATGTAGAATCAACGATTGATATATAATTATAACGATCACTCAAAAGGGGTGCATAAAACGACCCTAAGCAGCTTTTTATCACGCAATTAGCCACGTTAGCTTTATCGATTTTTAGTGTCTAATTGATTCCAAAATAATGTTTTGTGACGCATTAGGATCAAATATATCTCAATATTTAATCAAAACAAAAACAAAAGAAAAGAAAACATCAGTAAAGATTATTGCAATACAATATGAAGGATTTTTTAAGTTTTTGAAACATAGTAGACCGATGTAAACTGATTTAATCTAATCACCATTAGTTTAACGTTTGATCTTAAGACAACAATATACCCAAATGTCATTGAGTTAAAAGAACAAACTAGAAGGATTATTAACAGATAACACTGCAGATGCATAATTTTTGACTATGGTCATTTATTCTATTTTTCACATCTAAAGTTGTCCGAATCGTCCGCCTCTGAAAATATCAGGATATTCTGACCAACATTTTTTGTCATCAATTATTTGAATTGAAATGGCAGAATTAGATAAAAAAGTGAGATGGTTTCAAGGAATGTGTGTTGAAATTTAATGATATGCTCAGAGTAAATAATCAAGAATAAGGTATGATAATTTCGAGTAATTGTTTAGATTATCGATTTAATATTTAAATTAAATGCAAAACATATTTAGTAAACATCGAACAAATCAGCACCTCAATTGAAATATGATCATTTGTGAAAGAATCAATAATAACACATTGATGATGATAAAACTAAATTGAAATACCTACTTTCAACCTCTTTCTGAAGCTTTTTGTAAGTGTTAGAAAAGGCAATACAGTGGCCGCACCAGGACGCATAAAACATGACCATGACTGGAAGCGGAGAATGGTCAAGGAATTCTTTGATATTTCCTTCGTGTAAAGTAATGACTCCATCTTTTTTGTCGAACAAACTGGTTTGGTCCACGAAGGGAGGTAAGGTATAGGCCACTATAAGTAACGTTCCGAATATGAGGAATATCATTTGGGATGCTTGATTGAATAGCTACTGGTATTAAGGCGTCAGCCAACCAAATATGAATTGCGTACGAGCGGCTGCGATCGGCTCATAGTATTTATTTATATAACATCAGATTCTTACACCCACTCGACTTTTGGCTCTAATATATTCCTCGAATGCATTCACCTATTCCGGGAGTGCCTGTTTCATGACCTACTCGACATTCATAAACATAATAATTATTGACAAGACATGCATAATTTCGTCGTGTACCTACACTTAATTTGTCGTTTACGACTCTGTTATACCTCACTTTGTTTACACCCCCTCCGTCATACGGCCCGTATTAAGCTACTTCAATAGCCCATAATCAGTACCGCCTTGCATAAGAGTAAGGTTGTAATTAAATGCAATTCTCTTCTATAGTATAATGTATGGTTTTTTCTCGTGGGAAATATCAACCAAACTTATAGACAAGCCACTTCAAGGTCGTATTTTGCATATCTTCTGGTCAAAAATAATTATCGATGAGATCGTGTTTCGCTAAAACCAAAAGCTTCAATCGTAAAACACCCGATTCCGGCGAACACGTTTAACACAAATCTTGAATGTTAAAAAATAATTTGTTAATTTTTCCGATAATGATTCAAAGAATTTTAACCAAAGTAGCTGATTGGGCAGGTGGTGCGCTCCTCCCTATACCCACCCTTTTTAAGATGAACATAACGGAATTCACACGAACAATACTCTTCCATGAGTTCTAGATAAAGGCTTGGTTGACCAACTTATATTTAATAGTATAAAATTTAAATGAAGTTTTCTGAGGCATGTAAGTAATGATGGAACTGATAAAGATTAGGGACTCCCCAGGGACATGGAACCTAAAGAAGCAATCCATCCTTCGAAAATAAAACTTGACTTGTTTCAGAGATTAGCGATCGAGGATACTGATATGGAAAAGTATTTTGGGTTGAGCATGGATGGCCTCAAATCTAATAGTGGCAACCATAATTCAATCTTTTACATATAAATCCAACACGAGTCTTCAATGTAATATCTTTAAGAAGTTACCAATAAGAGTCCTCCAGAGATGTAGAGAAATTTTGCACTCCTCCAACTTTAACTTTAATACTAATAATTTGCCAAATTTAGAAAATTGTCTTTAAGATCGAAACATAACGGTAAGATTTTCTAGGTTGTAACTTTTATAAAAACATAAAGGTAGAGGTGAGTAGAACAACATTCCAGAACAGTCTTTTCGTATTATTATGGGCGCCAAAAATGAAATAAGTTTCGAGGATCGGTGACCTCACGAACCCGAACCTTCAAATAAATAAGGTTTTATGTTCCCAGGAGGACGTTTGAAAAAATTGGCTTCTGGTAAAATAGAAAGTATGAAAATAATATTTCGAAGGAATTGTAGATTGACAAAATGGAGTTATTCCACAATTCGATACTTTATTTGTTCTGGGTCATCAAGTAAACAAACATAGAATATGACCTCTCTTTCATCCACTCGGTGTCACAAAAACAGTCTCGGGTCTTCAGGGTGGTCTTAGCATGATTTTAAGACTCCAATTAGATCCAATCACTGTTTTACTTTTGTTTAACAAATCATCGTCTTACATTTCTGAATTCTTATACTTCAAGATATTAACCTTTGACGAATTAAAATTGAGTTTGGCTTGTAATATCCTTTGAACACCTTGATATTTTCCTCAGTGATACAATGAATCGGGTATCCAATCAACGGATTAGCCTTAAAAAAGTTGAAAATCGTGGAACAAAACCTGATGCAATTTGAAGAACGTACAGTGACGATGTGAATTAAATATCCAGTCTAGAGTTTTGGTTTAATTCACTGTCGTGTTTCAGATTATTTTGACAACCCATTTTTTCCTCATCCACCCTTCTATCAGCCTGAATGTAAGGTAAATTATTAACGCCAGTAGGTGATACAGAAACTGTAGTACGGTCATATTGTAATTGTAAGATCTTCAATTTTAAGATAATTACTTACAGAAATGAAATGCTCTAATGAGGATGCGAGAAGCATGTATCATATTAATAGACGATCAATTATGATTTTTAGCGTTAGTTGGGCATCATTTGAACAGGAAGACGATGATGTAAAAAGAGAGTATAGATACTCTTTAGTTCAGGCCTCTAAAAGTAACCGTGCCAACCAGCCTAAAAAGACAAATTATTTTGCGATTTCCTTCTGATTTAATGAGTCATATCCTGAAACACATATCTTACAACTTATAATGGAATCTGAACTATAATTGATTTACTGCTTAAAAAAACATATGACTAATCTCGAGATTCATTTATCGTAAGATTACGCGGTAGGTTATTGGAATAAGTGTTCCTTGTTCGATTTTCATCTTCGATAACTATATGACTTTGAAGCCACGAAAACCAAGGTAGTTCCTCCCATATAGAGTGAATAATGGCAAGTGTAATAAATTGCGTAAAAATTGTTCTTTACCCTCGGCATTAGCAGCCAATACTGGGAGGTGTTGAGAAACCGACATGGGACTATTAAAGTTCTGGGAGAAATTTCGGAGTACCCCCCCCCCCCTTCATGTTGCTTTGAGAAGGGTCCATCATTTTTAAATTGATATGTACAGGGTGTCCCCAAAAAAGTGACACCCTTTTTGTTTGCATGATAAATTGCTTAAATATAATTTAAACGTCGTTAAATTTTAAATGAATAATCTATTGCTTATTATCCTACAAGATATAAAATTTGAAATTATTATTGTCATATACTGTTGAGATATTGCAATGAACATTTTTTTAATCCAAGATTAACGTGTACAAAACTCAGTTAGCATTGAGATATTTGTTTGAGTTCATCAAATTATTTTGTTTGAGTCGAACCTATATCATACCACAAACCAAAGCCTGCTAATACCGCTTATGAGGAAAGATAATAAAAATATACGTTTTATATATAGATTCACATATATTGATGCGACGTTCAAAATTCGAATATCTCTAGTTTCAACGGACAGTAGAGTACTATTCGGCGCATACGCATACAACCATATTTGAAAAAACATACGCCTTCACTTGGGGAATTCAAATATGGATAAAAGAGGCGTATGAGTTAATTTCCAAATATAAATTGGGTTGTACCAATACTTGATAGATTGATTAGAAAAATGGGCCAAACAAGTTCGATCGTTCGAAAACCCCGGAGCAGAATACGACAATCTGCTCAGACATAAGTCAATATTAACGAAACAGAAAGACTTGTTTACAACCAAGAATTTCGCCTTGTAAACGCAGAAGCATTGGTCAAATAAACAAGAAAACTCATATTACACGAAGTTCTATACATCGAATGTTAAAAAATGATCTCCAGCTACAATATTTTAAAAAGTGGAAGGCACAACATTTAACTGAAAACACAAAGAAAAAAGATTAAAATGTTCAAGAAAACGTCTAAAATTTAGTATAACACCAACACCATCTTTGATTTTTTCGAAAGAATTTTAAGAAATTCTTACTTCTTCTGGTCTCGATAACAACCCCTGCTGCGGAAATTTTGAAATGACCACTTTCATTTCATGGGGTTTTAGCATCGAAACAGCCAAATCTCGTCCGCGCGTATCAGTCATTATTTGAATGTAGCAGCTCCACGATCCAGGTAATAAAATCTAAAATAAAGGTTTTTGTACTAAATATAATTATATATGTATCTTTATAAAAAAAAATTGAATATCCCGGATATGAATTCCGTGATATTACAACAGATTAATAAACGAAAAAGGTATAAAAAAATATAGCCAAACCAAAAGAATATAAAAAACCAGAATCGCGTATGCAACACATGTATTCTCTCTTTGAAGTGTTTGCATCTGAAAACTCTGCAGCTGAATATTTGTACTCAAAAAATATTCTGAC
>JWZT01002598.1:58215-72015 GCA_000827895.1 Thelohanellus kitauei
TTCGTCGCCAACTAATATGTCTTTAGTTTCCTTCATATTAACTGGTTCCAATGATTTCGGATTCGATTTATCTCCTATATTTTTTAATTCCTAATGTTATATTTAAAACACCATCATATTAGATATATAAAGGACGGGCGCGTTGTTTACCCTCAGACACAAACTTTGACCAGTTGAAAAGTGCACAAAACATCGAATAAGCTCATCGGACGGGTAGAGGTCGGCGTTCTGTACACCTAATGTTAGCAAAGTCCAACATGTATATTTAGAATCTTTATTTAATCGATGATTACCTGGGGTAAATGGTGTGTCCTCTTCGTTCTCAAATAATTGTGGTGGAACAGGTTTATTTTCCTCCAAAAATTGTTTATTTAGCAGATAGCAAACCAAATCAGATTTATAGTCAAGCAGTCTTGAGGTTAGAACTGTCTCACGATTGTGGTGTGATCAGGTTGACCACCGACCTTTTTAACATGTAGAGATGAAGATCAAGGACCTTGTGACAAATTTTAAAGTCTGGATGCCTGATGAACAAAATCATGTACTTTCTGTAAAGTCTTCTTGGGATTGATATAGTCTCAGAGATATCAGTATCATATTCGCAAAGGAGTAACTTGTCATCTTTGGGATCGAAGGCCAGATACTCGCAAATGTTGTTAGGATCGTCAGGTATCTTTGTTATTGCTGATAATTTATGAGACTTTACAGCTAGGGTGGACACCGCATTCAAGTAGATCGTAGCCCATGTCTTCCGGATGACGTTGTGCATACATGCACAATGACGCATTCCGTTTTCTATATGTGGCAGCCATTGCTTTGATCTCGACATCACCATACACATCCCCGCTCAACACGAGAATGTCTTCGCACTTCAGCTTAGGCTTGATCCAAAAAAGAACTGACGCAGTATTGGACTCATACTGGTCAGGCAGAACTAGATACTCACATTTGATTTTCATTTTCAAATTTTCAACAGCCTCCTGAATTTCTTGTAGCCATTGGCCTCTTGTGACCAGCAGTGTGTCACAAAATCCAGCATCCTCCAAAGAACGGAGAGAGTAGTAAATAAGAGGATAATTCCCTACGCTCAATAAATATTTTGGGTCTGAAACAGTCAGTGGCAGAAGGTTGATTCCATAGCCGCCAGCCACTACAACGCTACAAAAATCGCCAGTTCTTGATCCTGAAGTGGTAGCCATTTTTTTTTACCAACACGCATGCTCAGAATCCATTTGTTTTTAGATTGAGGTTTGTTCGCATCGAGAAGACAGGCGTAATCTTTTCTTACTCTTCGTTCATCTTTGCTTGAACCCTATGACGTCGAGTCGATTCACTCCATATCGGAAGTTTAAAGTTTATCTTTAGCCGAAAAAACTTAATGATGTAAACACGTTCATTGCCAGCAATTCGCCACAGAGGATTTGACCATATTATCGTCAATTACTAAAAATAATTATACCCATTAGAACGATATAATAATGTGACCCTGTATCTGACCAGTAAATCGGCCTCTATAGGACTCAGGATCGAATCTCGAACTGGCCTCACGACCCATGAGCTTTAATTCTTTGGACTTATGATTGAATCGTCACCGAAAACAATGGATCTAAAAAACTAATGGCAGCGCAAATTGCTCATATAAACCATTCTGCTAGAAACGAAACCAGGTAAAAATTAAAAACTAACCCTTAAAATAATTAATATCTTTCCAGGCTTTGGATCGTATGAATTCTCAAGAGTTTTGAGATTTCGTAGCTGAAAGCAGAAATAGGAGGTTTAAAGGGGTATATTCATCGTTAAAACTTCGGTATTTGTCATCAGGCCAGGAGTTACTTTGAATTTAGACAAACTACTTATTTTTTGGGCATGTTCAGTGGAATCATACACTTTTCAAAATAATTACTTGAAAATATCTAAAGATGAACCGAGAAAACACATACCAATAATTTAGCTCAGCTTAAAGTCATATGGTCATCTCGAAGGAATTTTCGAATGGGGAGAATACTTAAGTCTAAGAGTTTGACCACAATTCATTCAGATATGTACTAATGTTTCAGCAAGTAAAACCCACATTTTTAAATGTCGCCTGAACAAATCAAACCCCGACTTCCGATTTGTTTAATTAAGATTCCAGGTGGTGTACTAATTACTCTTACTACAACGGTGCCGTGTCTCGAATCGATAATCCCTACACAATTTGCAGTCTTTAGGTATAATTTTATGGATTTGGTTCACAGAGTCAATTTGAAGAAATGTTGACTATCTAAAAACTTCATATGGTTTGTTAAAGATGGAGATAATAAAATTCTGATGTGATATTGTTGGCTTAAATTAGCATTTGGTTGTTTCCTCGTAAATCTGTGTTGTTTCATCCGAATAGTTTAAAACCATTTGAGACTGAAGTTAAGCTAATTTATTGAAGTCGTATTCTGCCAATTTTGCAAGGAGTAAAGAAGGGATTTCATCAATCCTTGTAATTAAAAGTACTTTAGCTCTATTTTGATTACATTGGCCAATATTGGCTTTGTCAAACAATAGGAAACAATAATGAATCTGCCAAAGTGATAGTCATTAACATCAGTCAAATGTATCAGCCAATTAAATAGGAATCGTTTAATTACAGGATCAACACCGCCTTTTATTGCCATCAACTAATTTCACTTTATTATTCACAGGGTCTCGACAACTTCCCCTTCTGTTGAAACTTTAAGATTTCGATTTTGACTTTTCTATATTTCATGCGAAATCCCACAGCAATTTTGTGATTAAGATCTTTTCTAAAATTAGATCAGCATATTTCAAAAAATAAAAAAATACATTAGGATATACTTTACCATTCGTACATCTACATATCCCTATCTCAGCAAAAATAGCTTTTAAAACTTGTTAGCGACATAAAGTCACTTAATTTAAATGAAAAACACAAAAAATCAAAGTCATTATTATAAAGTTTACGCAGTAGGGGAAGTTGTTGGGAACCAATGAAGTAAGAATCAAGTAAAATTAGTTTATAAAAACTAAAGATGGTGTTGGTCCAAAATGCCAAACTTTAGTCATAAATAGAGGCAGTTTCTTTGTCAAGTTTTTGCAAAATACAATTTAATCGACTGATATCTTGGGTCTGGTTGGCCCTGATAGGTTGGTTCAAGCATTCACAGGCGCGTTTAGGCTGTACAACGCATGTATGAAAGAAACGAAACGATGTGTCTTAAATAATAACTCAGAGAAACAATTTTGCAGATTAAGTTAAATTAAACTTCTCAAGTATCCATTCCTTATACAATGTGTTCCACGTGCCCACAAGTGGGGATTGAGGACTTTTGGCCAGACCAATAGTGGATACTTTATGATTTAGACTAAATAATTCGATTTCAGTTATTTATATTCATAGGCTCCTTTAGTATTATCAGTCAGGTTTATCTCGTAAGTCATCTGATCTCAATGGGTTCAATCACAAATAACTGCGAATGGGAATTTACGGGTCAAATGTGTGACCACATCCGACTGTAATTAGTTGTAATGTCACAATGGTCGACGTCCCCATGAGCACGGGCCATCAAGATCGGATTGGATGTTGTCAGACAACCACCACAGCAACATGAAATAAGTGACTGGTGGTAATCTTTGTGTTGGAAAAACGTCTATCTAATTAGAATGAATTCCACTTGTCATAATTTTTCTCGTAACATGGTCTAATTTTTTGTGCGCACTTATTTTCCAATGGACACAAAGTTCGACTTGTACTCGAACATGAACGTAATTCTGATGGGCCCGATTATCGCGACTAAAGTTTTGGAAAATATTACCAATGGTTGTGATCACAGAAACACACAATCCTCTGATTTATCATTAAAACAGTTTATGCAGATAAACGATTATTACAACCTAGTTCGTTTCACGGTATACTAGAATAAAGAATCAAACCTTCTGGGTTCTAAAACACATTGTTCCTAATTAAACCTGTTGGAATTTCGTTGGTACTTTGAATAGCTGTCGGCATTTACGGCGATGACTTTTGGGTCAGACAGGTTCAGCCAATATGAGAAAAAATTTAAAGTAATGGTAAATCATCATTTCACAATTTAAAATTTTTAACTTATTACATTTCTTGCTTAAGATTTTAAAAGTATCCCCTCGAATAATTGCTTTCAAACCTTTTTTTGGTCGCTGCACACAGTTTGAGAAACATTAATCAAAATCTCTACTTGCTCCCTCGAAATCTCGGCTATAGACTGATCTGGTTCGAAATGCAGAATAAAAACTGTTTCACCATTCAATGTCTGAATGTACCAAACTTTTCATTCGAAATCAACCACGATGACCATATTTATTGAGCATCGAAATATTAGGGATTTATCTTAAAGATAGTATAGAACTTAAGAATGATATTTGAGGTGTGTTTTGACTTGTTTATTGGGTATGATGTCGCTAAGTGTTATATGAAAAAATGGGTGACGATATGGTCGAATATGCAACCATATCGTTAAGAATAACCAGGAATTGTGAGATGAGCAATAATTATGGTCATAGCGGTCGATTGAATGATAAACTCGGTAATGTTTGAAACAGCAATGCTTTGACAAGATACATTAAAATATAACTTTGTTAAAGAGATATCCCAGAATAGCTGAAGTGGTTCAAAATGACCAGAATGTCATTTGAATCAAGATTCGATCTTCTGGCACAAGCATAAATATAACGAGAAAATCCTTGCAAAGTGGTACATTTCGATAATCTGGTACATTACAAATAGTATAAAAACATGTTTAATCCTGATATTAGGCCAAAAAATATCGTTTACTTGGTTTTATGAGCTAGTCCTCGAAATGTTTTCGATCAATACCGAACGTATTTTTGTTTTGGCAAGGATACAGAAACAGAAAACGAGTTTATTTTTTAGCCTGTGTTAGAATACTTTAAGTTATAAATATACCACTGTATCGCAACGCATTATATCGGGGTTTCTATTCCACATGGGACATTGGAGCTTATTTATTGCACACCCCAAATATTCATGGTTATTATTTACGATATTTTTCCATACTTGGACTATATTTGTCACCATCTTTTTTAGCACAATAACTATCCACGCCTTTTTAATTAACAAAGTCAAAATAAACATAAAAAATCCTTCAGAAGTTCAATAATATCTTTAAGAATAGCCACGAATACTGGGGTGCACATTAAATATGTTCTGATGCCCCATATTGAATGGACAAACCGGTAAACAAACTTATTACGACGAAATCAGTGGAAATAACAAGTCTGGTGAGTGAAAATATGTTATTCCATGGGATACCACTACATCTCCCAACCGTCCCATGTTCTGACAATTTAATCAATGGTCCCTTCTTTGGTGTCATAATTCGGGTCAATATCAACTCAAACAAGTTTAAACCAAATAATAGACATTGAAGATTCTATTTCCAAAGAATTGGTTCGATTGTTTCACGCAAATTCACGGTAAAGTCATTTTAAATGTGTTGATTTGGGTATATGCTTCTTACACCGAATAAGGTAAAATTCTGGTCTAAATTTAACTCGATGACCCATAATCGAGGTTTTAGTTACACAAGTTTACCTAAAACTTGAGGGTTAACTTTTTAAAAATCTATTCCCAGGGTTACGCTTCATATGAATCATTTAATCGGAAAATTCAAGAAAAATATACCAAGAATTTATTCCCAACAAACAGCTCAAGGTAATATAACTATTGGCCCTTCGTCCCATTTAAACTCTGTCGCAGAACCTGAAATTTTGAAAGTTTATATTGAAAAGGTCACCTGTGAAATCACTTCGAGATCGTTGAATAATTGCGTAAGATCCAAAACGATACATATTTAAATTAGGCTCATTGAAGATAAAACCTAAAAGTAAAATCAATAATAATTGATATTTGTTTCCAAACTAAGTTTTCAGCCCTAACAACGAATGAAAATTCTGGAAAATCGTAGTAGACATGTAAAAATTTGCGACTCGATTTTTTCAACACTAATGATGCGTAATTAACCAGAGTATATCTGTGAGGAAAAGTTACCACGTGTGAATGCTGATCAGTCAAAAGATTGTAAAACTTGTTGGCTTCTATCATCCTCATCATTTTAGGTATTTTCGCAGTTTTCTTTTCATATATTTTGCAAGAAAGTACCTTTTGTATGACCTGCTGAGGCCAGTTTGGAATTTGATACACGCAATCCTGACAACCAAAACACGATTTTAATCAACAAAATTACTGTTGATTTTGGTCAAGCAATTGTTTGATAATACTTTTTAGAGATTTCTGAAGTGTATGTGGTTTCACATTGTGAAAAATCCAGGCTTTTAACGCTTTCTTCGTTTTTGTTTTGTCGCAGTCGTCCAAATTACTGCAATAAAAAACAATGAAAAATTCTACTTTTTTCTGATACATATCACAGTTCACTACATTCGGCTTTGTGTTTAGCTTTGCATTAAAGCTAACCGATATTTTCGATTATGCACAGTAAATTTAATAATCTTTTTAAATACGCAGGACTGTTATATCTTGGCATGAGTTTCGAAATGTCTGATTTCAGAATTCTTTCATAATCCCAAGTTCATACAAGTAGAAAATTTACATAATTTTGGCTTCTTAGACACAAAGCAAAAAGAATATTCATGTCAATTTTGAAAAATTCGTCACGATAAAAATGCTCTAAGTTGGGGTATCGAAAAAATCTAGTTCGTCAGTGAAGGAGATTTTCCCGGCAAAGGTTATAACCTGAATAATAAAAAATCGTTGTAAACCCGAATGCAAGGGACCTCAAACCAAACCATTTGAAACTTTAAGAAAAAGCGGCCGTAATATTTCATGAATAAACATTGGTTAGAAACTTGGGTTGTCCATCTAGACCGGAAATTAAATATGGGAGTTCGCCTTTCTAGCTCATTAATTCAATTTCGATCTCTTTGATTCTTCATTTGGTCAATTTCAAGAAATCGATTGCACATTCCGAACAATTCACTGATCAATATTATATTTCAGTTCTACCATTATTTTCTGTGAATTTGTGATTTAGAAGGAATTTTTAAATTAGATATTTTAATATGACCACACAAATAGGGCGGTGTTTATGTTTTTAAATTTTATTAAATTTATTCTTTACATTCAAAAATTTCTGCAAACAATGACTCGAAACACACGCAACCAATTGCTATCCATATTCAAATGAAAAGTAATTAAAGTAATACCGGGTTTTTGCGTTCAAGTGATCGCGTCTAATTTTTTTTAAAGAGCTGATATCAAATGATAGTTTACTTCAATAAACGTATGGACTATATTAACCAAGACAAAGATGGTAAAAATATCATACAGGATAATCAGTTTGACGAATGTTTTTTTTGACTGTTGAGTAAAGGGGAATAGAATTTAATCAGTTAAAATATTATAAATGTTCATTTTTTAAGAAACAGAAACCATGCATTGTGTTTACACGGTATCCGCGTATTTATAATTACTTCGAATGAATAAATTCTGACTATATATAAAGCCAAATAGAGTTTTTGTTTTTCATTTCTAAATCTCGCCATCGATTGTGTATGCACGCAAGTTTACAAGTAGTTGACCTGATTAAATTCTATTGCCATTCGCTACACAGTCAAAAAAACCATTCGCCAAACTGATTATCCTATATGATATATTTACCATCTTCGTTTTGGTTAATATATTCCATACGTTTATTGAAGTAAACTATCACTTGAAATCAGCTCTTAAAAAAATTAGGGGAGATCAATTGAACGGTAAAATGAGATTGATTCGTCGCTATGATACGATCGTTTGCTTGCAAAACCTGGTAATATATTTTCTATACGACCTTTTAATGATGTATTAGGAGGATAAAATTGGTAGCGACCATCTCAAATTCTACTTAAGTGAATAACTCTCGCTAAGGTTTAAAACATAAGGGAAACTTGAAACGGCTTTTAACACAATCGATGAACTTTATCTAGCACTTTCAAGTTTCCACGCAGCTAACAATGAAGAGAATAAATGCTATTGCAATCACAAAGACTAAGCCAGGTGAACATTGCCCCATATGACATGGCCAGTGTCTCTATGAAGCGATATTCAGCTCATCTACGACGATAGTCCAAATATTGCCCACTTGCTCGTTCAATAGAGAAGAACCATCGAGCATCTCCCATCCAGTTACTAACCAAGAATAGCGGAAAGAGTCTGTAAACGGCCGATGACCTACCATGAACCAGGGATAAACACCTACATCCAAGTTTATCCAGTTCTACTCAGACTACGGATACAGATCCTGTTGGAATGTTCGTTATTTTTATCTGTAACGATATGATATAGTCCAAGAGCGAAGCTTCAAGATGAAGCATTAGTTTGGACACGAAAACTATTTTCGATGTTAGCCGAACATGCGTGGGGCCAAAGAGGATTAATACTATAAGTTTTTACACCGAATTCATTTTGATGTCATTCCTGTGTGATTTTTTCATCTAACTTTTGATTGAGTGAAAGTTAGGTCGGCCGAACGCCTGGCTGTGCCGTATGGGTAGTTAAAATGCTCATAAGTTTCGCCTTTGTTGAGAGATGATCGGATCACTTTGTTTGTACTCTATTGAGCCCATGTAGGGGAGAACGGGGTATGTTGCAACACTTTTGGCCATAAATGTGATTTATATAAAAGTTTTGATAAACTATTGGGCACCAAATTGACAATGAGGGCATAGCATATATTTTCATATCAAAACTTTGGCTATATCTCCCCATAATGGCGCAGTTGATAAATTATGTAAACTTGTGAAGTGTTTCAACACAGCATAAATTCTGCAAAAATATGAACATTTATTACACTCATGCAATATACGAAGTTCTCTGACCAACTATATACAAAACATTCACAATAATTAAACAATTTAAGTCAAAATATTGCAAAAACTTAAACCTTCGATCACTAGCCTTACAAAAGCACAACTATTGGATCATATTAGCTGTAACAAGCCTCAATGACTATATTTCATATTGTCCGAAGACAAGAAACGACGTTGAAATATAAATATTGTATTAAATTAAATCATAACAAGAGGGAACGTAATAAAATAATCAATAATGTGCGTGTGAATATCGTCAATTTCCGTTATCATATTCTTCGCAAAAAATTCGCACAAATATAGATGACAGGAATTTTAGCACTGCTACAATCTGTGTGCAGCCAGAATCCACACGAAAGGAATATGTACAATATTTCATTGTCTTGTCCCGCTTGACTATATTCCATAGAATTGCTTTTTGAGTTTGTCCATTAAGAGAAGATCAAAGATCGCCGAACTGGGTTGTCTGAGTCTTGGACGCCTTTTCGGGCATTCTCTTCCGAGTAAATTTCTTCGCTATTTCCTTTTGTGTCCATTTTCTATTGTGGTTTACAGCCTTGTTTTTCTTCGCGATCCTCCTCCAGAACCTTGTGGCCTCTGGTGTCCTGATTGACAACTAGGGTATTATCGAGAGGAAACCAGATAATCAATCCATCTCTCCGACTGAGATTTATCCAATTATTCCGGATCTTTCACATTAAATTTTATTCCATATTGATATGCTAAAACACGTGATTCTTTAAGGGACAAGGGCTAGTAAACATCGCCTGCAGTATAAAAGTAAGCAGCGATATCTTTTTCCTGATCGTTTGAAAAATCTTGTCGGGCCTATGGTGCATCAGGTGGAACCAATATTTAACTGCGGTTGGTTGCAACCTGCCTTGGACTGACTCATCAGGTTAATTAATTAAAAATATGAAACCCATGTGTAAAAATCTCACAACTAATACCCATCTAAAAAGTAGAATGATAATTCGGCCTAATGATATCAGAATTATAGCTATAAAAGCATCGATCAATGATGTATTTGGAAATTTACGAAATAGCGCAAATTTACTTATGACCGAAAAAAAAACAAACCTCATCCATAACTATCAATATACATACAAACAGTAAAAATAGGTCATAATGACTGAGACGAATGTGCGATATCGTCTATGGTCACGAATCGACGATATACCTAAAAAGTGGTCAAAAAACGGCGGTTTTGCAATATAATCCGGTCTGCCATATGTGTCAATTTAAAATTTAAAATATGACGTTATGATAAGTTTTTACTTCGACCCAACTACAGATGAGAACGGAGGCATTTTTCATTGTGCTTCATTGATTTTAGTGTTATCTAACCATTCAAATTAAATCACTGATGCTCGATTCTTCACCGGTTTACGGCGTAACTTGTTGAAATCTGGATCTAGATGGTAGACGTGATGGAAACTGCACCATATCATAACAACATTTTCAAATTTCTTTTTATGCCAACCAACAATACAGTAACAATATTTCTTAAGATATTTTACAAATAACGGATCTCATTTGTTGATGTATCTGAGCGCGAAAGAACAAATTCATTTGGCAGGAATATTACAACTCATATCCTCTTAAAATATTGACCTGAGCTGAACAGTTCATCAAAGCCTATTCGAATGGTATGAAGAACCTGACACAATCGAAGTTGTTGGCAAAAACAAGAAACTATTTCAGATGGTAGGATGAAGGATGTGAGGTTGTTAATTGTTTTAGTATCAGTAAATATATTAATCAAGCTGATAAATATTGGAAAATGAGAGATTCGAGTAGCATAAGATAATCCAACAGTATGCGTCGATATGTCCTACTCGCATATTGTCACTTTATATTTAATCGAATTCTCGATTGGTCAGAAAGTAATCATAGAATGTGAGTTAAATGTCTTGGTCATTTGTTAAATCGGGTATTTTGTCGATGATTTGAACATTATAATCCGAATTGAGAGGATTGATAAGTCGTTCCTATTAACCAAAATGCATTCGGGTCTTTTCATATAAGAGATCGATCCATTGTTATAATATTCATCCATTCGTCAGATGTATTTTATGATCAAATAGAACAGTCATCAGTCATAGGTGAGACTTATCGGGATTTATAACCATTCACGATAGTCACGAAAACGTTGGCATTTGTAGCTGGAAGCGTGAACGCATGAGTACAGTTGGAGCAACGATAAAAATTGCCATTGTGACCGGAAATGTTCCGAGGCCAAATTTGAATTCGACATATTTTCACACCTTGAGGTCCAAAGCACTTTGAATACTACATTCACCCCGCCCATTAAGCTTTAGTCGACGCATGCGTGAAACTGAAATAATGAGAACGATAAAACTCGTGATCCATGGAAATGGTTTTTAAAGAGTAGTTGCAAAAAGAAGATTCATAATAGTAAAATGGCTAGTGAACCCGAAAAAGAATTGCCTGGAATCGACAAACAGCATGGGATTCAAAAAGGGTCACACGCTGATCAACCCCGATCTCCAAACAAGCGGGTGTTGTCAGAGAGTGAAGAAATAGCACGTGATTTTCTCGTTAATAAATTCAAAAATGATGCTTTTACTAAAAAGATTATAGTGGGCATCGAGCCTTTGCTTTTGGAGTCTTTGAAGAAAACAGAACAAAACTGGTTCATTCGATTCAGATTCAGCACACCGTATTACCGTTTGGTAGCCCATAAATTGGGTGAATACTATAATTGTGGCCATGAATTCTGCTCACAAACTGGGGATTTTACTTATTACTATTCACCGGACCAGAAAATCAAAACGCATATTTCTGAGCTGGCAAAAGAAGAAATAATTGAACCTAAAAAGGTTGTAAAAGTTCTGCAGAATCCGAATCGTCGAGTTGGACGTGTCTTATTTAGAATAACCAGTCTATGACGTGTCAGACCGAAAACGTCGGAGATACCAGATCCTATGAGGAAAAAAAGGAGGCGTATATTGAAGCTCGCTCAAGAATCCTTGGCGTTCCTATCGAAGAATGCAGAGCACAATTCGAGAAACAAGAATCGAAGGTAAATTTGTGATCATGCAGAACAATGAACCAAGCCAAGAAAATGTGCGACAAAGTTTTCTCGAAACTATGAGTAATTTTTTAGTTATACAGAAAAACTTTCGACTCAAAAAAACGAAACTCGTGATCAAAAACAAGGCTGATTTATTTTAAAGTTAACTTAATTTTCGATAGTTGCCTTAATATTTTATCATTTTTTATAATTCTATTCTTTTAATGCCAACCCTAAACTCCTTCCATTCCCGGAGATTAATATTATGTTTCTACTCGGTATTTGGTTTTCATTTTCGTTTTTCGATAGTTTCTAACGTGGAATAAAGGTTGTTTGTTCATCAATTGAACGGTATTCGAACACCAAACTGGTTATTTATTTGAAATGCTCAAGTTAATATTTCATAGACATTTTTGTTTCATGAATTTAGGTTTTACCCGAATCGGTTTTGTATAAATGAAGCAGATTCTTCGATAAATAGGTTGAGTCTGACATATAGTTTAACAATGAATCTGACATGTCAAATAACGGTAACCAAACATCATGTCCATTCATGTTACGATGATATTTTTATTTAAAATCAAATGAGTTGTGCCTTCCTTCTGATGTTATTTTTTACTTAAGGCTCAAATCAGGGGTCTTAGAATCATGAAAGACTTATCCAATATATATATTAGAACAGATTATTATATGATCAAAGAAATATAAGTTGTAATGGTCGCCCAGATTTATTTTCGGTTTCTGTTTAAAAAAATTAAATATCCCCACCTTAACGTATTTTTAAAAGTGAACTGAACACCTCGTCTACCATTAGATTAATATCAAGCAAGGTGCCCGATTGGTCGCTTCAGATCGATTAGGCTGGATATACTAATATCATCAAAATAGAAATACTTTTAAAATACATTTCAAGCCCATTTTAGATACCAAGGCTCATATTCTATAAAAATATTAACTTCGATTACGATTCAGAGCATTTTCTCTGGGACGAGAATTTCTCAAAATAATCACGGCTTTTCCTAATCCGACTAATATGACCTAAAAAGACAACACTGAAAATCATGTTTCTAAAGTTCATCTATGTAATATTTTGTGTCATACACTACTATATCCTTGTCCTCCAAAACTAGTTCTTACATCAACGACATTGGATTTTTCATCCTTCATTAATGGTGAATTAATTCATACCGAATGAGTAACATATCCACTCAAATATTTTTGAAAAAGTATTTAAATGAGTTTAAATTCAAAAAAGGTGAATAACCGTTAGTTGCTAGGAGTTTCTACTGAAGCAATTCCAAATTATTCTCGATTGAAGTTACGTCTCCGCAGAGGTATATTGAATTTTCATTTCATTTTGGACGATAATCATTACTTGGTTTAATACAGGCTCACGATGATTCTTTTGGTGTGACGGTCGAACGACTATGAACTATTTTATAGACATATTCGAATACAGGTATACAGGGTTTTCACCCTAAACCAGTGGTGGGTAACTTCTCCATGAAGCGGGCCGGATAGGATATAACCAAGTGCTTCGCGGGCCAGAATAATAAATTAATACCTTAATCCTATATTAATCCACAAATAGAGAAATTAATAAATTGTATTTAATGTAATGTTTAAATATATAGGTCCAAAAGGTATCTCAATAACTTAACTTTATTTACTTTGGAAAAAACTGAAGTTTTTGAAAAATTTTGTGTTAGATCAAAGTTATTAACAAGTTTTTTGAACTCTGGCTGCATGCTTTAACTATAAGGTTCTCAAAAAGACTGAACATGAAAATCAGTTGAAATCCAAAGTAGCTTCGTTTTGTTAGTATTCATGGTCCATAATGTTTGTTCATAGATCTATGGTGAGCCGAAAAGAGCACGAAGTTTGTAGGCCATAGTTTAAGTTTATGAACTTGC
>JWZT01002598.1:99586-116678 GCA_000827895.1 Thelohanellus kitauei
ATTTTTAAGCCTACAATAACCAATCTTAAAATTACAGCCGTAATGAAAGTTGAAACGCAATGCATGGATTAAAGTTTTCTTATATACATGGACTTTTTCTGTTATGAATTTTCATCTTTTACATTTTAAAACGAAACATTTTTTTAGAGAGTTATAGATCGGATCAGAAATATTTTTATCCAATTACGAAATAAATTTTTCACCCTTGTCCTGTTTGTTGATGTTTTATACACCAATATAAAATGAACATTTAAATAATTAGAAAATCACGGGCAGAATTTCTGCTCAATTGCTCCATGCTGGAAAATCGGATATTCACTCCTATATATATTGCAACTCAACAACGTTAATTAATTGTAATAGAAGGTTTTAGAAAAGATTAATTAATGGATTGAGTCGTATATGGGATGTAATTTTTTGGTTATGATTAGTTTATTATTAAATTATGTTAAAAAACGGCCAAACCCACTTCGCATCAATATCAACCATTCATATACTTTATGGAAAAATTACACTGCAGTATATTCGGATAAGTATTTAGTAGATTTCTTCACTTTGCATATCGATCAATCACCAGAGCACATATCTTGATATATTCGTTGTAGGACTCTTTCGAATGTTTATTGAATCATCTTGTCTGGTCTACTAATGCCTAATATGTACCCATATCTGTTAAACTCCACTTTAATATATGTAATTCTTGAACTAATATAACCTCTTAAACATTTGATTTCGAGAAGACAAACAACAAAACAAATAGCTTCTCTATGAAAAGAACGAAATATCATGGGAAAACTCGATGTTGGTTTTGTATGAGGTAACTACCAAACACGTGAATCATTTATTTATAACTGTAATAGTTTTATTTATGTGCTATCATTCTCCCATTGATTCTTTTCAAGATGGCAAAAAATATTTTTCCCTGGAATCATTTACCGCCATTCATTCATTTTCCAGCGCCCATCAGGGGGTGATAACGCCATCTTTGGAACCTATGGTTTAAAAAAAATGCATATAAATCTTTTTTGTGAGATTTACATTATTTTTAAAAAAAGATCTGTCGTGCGCAAATATGCTAATAGATCCCTATTAATAATTCAAAGATAAATCAGAGGCAGTTACCGTCAAGCCAAATTTATAGCAGTCTGATTGCTTCCACTCAAAGAAATCCCAAGAATTTTACAAAAATTTCACGAGATTTTTACGAAACCTCGTCAAAATTTTACAATATATATCCTATTTGCAACCTAATAGCTCTTATAGGAACCAATCAATCGATTATCATTAATTGAAAAGTGTGAATCACGTAACTTTACACCTGTTTAAAGAATATTTTAATATTTTAAGTTATTTAAAATTAAACCGACAACAAAAGAAATACGTATCTTTCCAATTCCAACCTTGACAGCTATACAAATTTAAGTTTATAACATGGAAAATTACTTGTTAAAATTATAAAAAAATATTCACCTACAAACTTTATTGATTTTAAGCCCTAAATTTTTTGGATGCTGGAAAACCATCAATCAGACTTTGTAAACATCTTAATAAGAGCAGTAAAACCAAACAAAAAATCCTTTAGAAGAGCGGTTCTCGACAGGGGGTCGAGTAAGGATTTACCAGGATTTCTCTAAGATAATGAAAAAGAGAGTTTTGGCAAATTCGAATTTGTAAAACTTGTCATCGAACAATTTTTTCTCTGGGTAGTTTAAATTCATTTTCTGATTGTCTTTTGAAGATAGATTTTACAGCCAACTAAATGATTATGATCTCAAGAATTTTTATAGTTGCAGCATAAATATTTGTATCTATTTAAATAACCGCCTATCAAAGTATGCGACGTTGCGTAATTTTAAGCAATTGCAGGATCATAAATACCTCTGATATTAGTTCTATTTTGGTTTCCTCACTCTTTGACGTAATTGAAACCCACGGCAGTTTCAAATTAGTAATATGGCATCGTATTATAGTTCGCGCATTTAAGATAATATTTGCGAATGACCTGTTGTGTTTAAGTAGGAATTTTCTCACGTACTTGTAGACTACGTTCAGTTACTTATCCTTGTGAATCTTACAGGAAAGACACAAGATAAAAGGATTTTAAACAAAAGATAATGTAGAAAAAAAATAGTAATGATTATTTATGCTAGGTTTTACTTCAACAGTTACATCTGCAATTGAGAAACGCTGACTTGTTATTTGCTGCGAGGTTCTACCAGAAGAATCTATGAATACCATAAAACTGAAACACTTTGATGACAATCAACCGAACTTTGTCGACATGGACACGGAATATTTGATTGAAAGTTGATGGAGTCATGAAAGCCAGACCTGAACAACGGGTGCACTTTCAAAAAGAAAAACATGGCTATGGTTGAAGATTCTTATTTGGAGACTCTGATAATAGCCAGAGCTAGGAAACCCCAGAACATTGATGAGGAGAAACTATTCCCTGCAGCAAAATATATGGTTCAAGCAGTGATTGGAACATAATTTGTCAATAAATTTATGGAATTTCCATATTTTATGACACCGTTCATGGATAATAGGTGATGTGTGCTGATATTCTCGATCATATAATAGAGGAAATGAAATTGGCTCAACGTCCAAAATTTAGTATTCAGTTTGATGAATTCAAAGACGTTGAAAGCTGTTCACAATTCCTAGATTCATATACTATATATATGATAAAGATTTTAACGAAGTATTTCTCTTTTATATACCTCCTACAACAACTACTGAAGCGCGTGATGTATTTGAAAAAATTAGTTCATTTCTAGAAATTTTTAAAAACTCTTTGGAAAATATTTGTGGTGTTTGTACAGATGATGCCTCATGATGTAAGGATGTCGGTATGGATTTCAGAGTTTTGTAGAAAGTGACAATCCATTAGTCAGTGGAACTCATTGTTTGATTCATCGGAAAATATTAGCAACGAAGACACTGCCACAGGAATTGCAACCGTAATGAAAATATTATGGTGAATTATGTTGAAGCCAATTCCTAAAATTGTCGACTATTTCCAAAAATTTGTAATAAGGTGAATGCGTACAACCATTTTCAGTTTCTTTATAATGAAATGAGATGGTTGTCAGGAGAAAAAAAGTTCAAAAGCCTGTTTTCGACGTTTATAACTACCTAAAAATTATTTTTATTAGAAACAAAACCACAGTTCGAAGTACTTTATATCTATAAACGTGAAGTACGAAAAATAGCTCATCTGATTGATATCTGCCATCCCGAACGGATTAAATTTATCAATGCAAAGCACAGGAACTGGCCATCTCGGCTTATTTGGAAATATTAGATGCTTCAAGATGAAACTTCAGCTTTCGCAAACCAAAATGGAAAAAAAATAAAATTTACATCTTGCCAACATTATCTGGGATACATGAAGGAAATTGAATTTATGTTGATCCATGAAATAATGATAATTATTATGAGAGAACATTTTCACGTGTCCGCGGATGAAATTTCATGATACTGTCCAAATATGTCTCACACTCTGTTTGCATAAGCAAGAAGTCCATTTACTGTCAATGTTGAAGATATCATGAGGCATCACAGGAAGAGATTATTGAGCTTATTAATAGCGATGTCGCGAAAACTGATATCCCTTCAGTATCGATTTCACATTTCTGGATGAAATATTTGGAGTCATACCCGGTTCTGTCTGAGACTGCTGCGCCTTTTTCCATTTCCAACAACATAACTTTGCGAATCTAGATTTTCCAGCCTTTTAGTTATCCAGTCAACATACAGAAGTTGACCTGATTCCGGACATGACATTGTTTATACTCTTGCAAATACTACCACAAAAATTCCTGATCTGATCAAACAGAAACAAGATCAACCTTCTCACTGAAGTTGGATCTGTTGCATAGGATCTATATGAATTAATCTTCACCTCGCAATGTTGTTAGAAACTTGAACACTCCATTAACGATACATAGGCCTGAACAATTTACAAACGTTTTTTGATTAGGTGAGTCGTCGATTTGAAATATTCTTGACAAAAAAGTTATTCTCCAACATAACAAATGTTATAATTTCTACAATTTATAATTCAGAAATCTGATACGACGGCAGGCTACACGAGAAACAAATGCAAGATTAATTGGTTCGTCTTCAGTGAATCCCTTTTTGCTTGAGCTCGTATACTAATGGATGAATCAATGCATTAATCTCAGTCTGGATTCCACGGTGTTTAAAATCTCTAACTCATGAGAATTACTGTGACAAATAAATTTACATAAAAATTGAAATAAAGATGAATGCTTGTTGATATTAGACTAGATTTTGAAGAGTATCGAAACGGGAAAGTCAGAAAAATAGTTAAAACCCATCCACAAGAAATGGGAATTTAGAGGTATCATTTAGTTCAAGCTGTTTTAGCAGCTTGTGTTATTGGTTGCTTCGAAAGAACCTTAGAAAGTAGGAATATTTGTTGAGATTATCGATAAGTAAGCAGAAAAATTTGAACCAGATATTTATATTGTTAATTTGATCTACAATAATCATGGGTTGTTTTATAAAGTATTCCATCCACAATCAACAGTATAAACACCTTACTGTCAATCCTTAGGTAAACTTACAGGGTCTTAGCACTAGGACTCCTACGAACACGATTGAGGGAGCATAGAATGCCTTAAAAAGTAGATTTTATTTCGAAATAAGGCAACCTACTATGACGAAACTGAAAATACAGCATTTGTCATCCAAGATGTCCGAATGCTTCAATCCAAATGTTTCAAATTTTGATACAGATAAAATTTTCAAAAAGAATTAATTCTGTAGTACTCGCGATGAAAAGCCCGTAGGTTCCCAGATCCAACAAACAATCGTTTTCTGAAATCTGAGTAGAAGCTACTAAGATAATTGGCAAGAGATTATTTTTTTTGAAACTACTAATGCCACAATTTATTATAGTCACCTACCTCAAGAAGGGCAGTGGATCCGATTCAATTGTGACGACTAAGATCTAAAAAAGATATACCGTGAAAGTTCTGGAATATCATGATCGTTGTTCGAGTAATCTAAACTGGCATTTATAATTAAAAATTACTCTCTGTGAACTTTCTTTTCTCCACATTCAAAAGTTTTACAGTCAGACAGGAGTATATTTCAACAAAAATCTCTTTTGTCAAGCATATCATCAGCTTCTGTACCAGATCTCAGAAAACGAATGTGCTTGTTGGGTACTCCGATAAAAGCGATTTCCTCCATAGTATTGCAGCGAAAATATTTTTACAAACATTAAAATATCATAAAATTTAGGACATTTGATTAAAATACTAAGAGATCTTGAGTAAAACAATTTGAAATATGCACGAAATCGGACATTTTGGTTGAAACACTGACATTTCTGATGAAATATCGTGGATAATTAAAAATCTCGTTAAGATTTTAACGCTATTTTGTTGGCTTATTTTAGAAAGCACTTAATAATGTAATAGGTTTTGTCTGAGAAAAGAAAAGTTTTATTTCGTGATTTTGGTGCATTTTTAGGCCTTTTATCAAATTATATGTCTGGTTCGCCTTAAAAAAAGGTAGGAGGAACACAGTATCATGCAACCGGTTGTACACACTGTCGAAATAACTTCATAGAGTTGATTTTAAGATAGTTGTTCCTTCTTCACCACCAATTTTAAATTATTACGTAAATATATGATAAAATAAGGGAAAAAATAATAGAATTGGTCTTGAATTTCGTAATTTTTTTTTACATAGACCGTTTTAAATATAATTGGTCTCAAAATCATGGGAATATATTTATGTATATGGACATTAATCGATATTAAATTCTGGAAAATACATACGGAGATATTTACGAAATACTGACAATTTTCGGCATTTAGGTGGGAAAAAATAATAGCCAGCCATTCACACAATAGTTTGTTCAAATCTGTTCTGATAAAAGGTTTTACAATGTTGAAAATGCTCTGACATGTTTTTTTTATTTTTCATATAAATACTTTCTTGACGATTTATTTTACGATATGTAATACCTTAATTGCATCATCAAATAAATTTATACATCGTGATAAGAATACAAAGAAATAACAGGTCTAACTTGAGAAAGGTTATTAGTATCGCATTTTACCAGAAAAAAAGATAAATTTATCAAAATAGAGCTAAATTTCATAGAAAATACTAATTTTAACAATCGCTCGTGCTCGGTGCTCGAGTTGAATTTGACATTTTCAAAGCTCAATTACAATATGGGAAACAAGAAATCGTTAAATGACATCGAAAAAGGTCAAATATTAGCATATGATACTGGAATGAACGAAAAGCAAATTTCTCCAAAAATTAAACGAAGTCCAAAAGTTGTTAATACTTTTCTCGATGACAAGGAAAATTATGGAACAAAAATGATAAATTGTGGAAGAAACCCAAGTTTTAAATCAACTCAAATTGCGGAAATAGAGAGACTAGCGGCGGATCAAGCAATTACCTCAAATGAAATAAAGTCTCGATTAGGCTTGAATATCAGCAAATGGACCATAACCAACCATCTAAATAAACGCGGAATGAAATATTCAAAAGCTAAGAACATAAAGAAAAAGGACTACAATGGGCAAAAAAATTATTTCTCAAACAGATTGGAACAAAGTTTATTTTACCGATGAGAAAAAGTTTAATCTTGACGAGCCTGACGGAAACCATTATTGTTGAAAAAAAACAAGGAAAAAAATTCATGAAACGAAGATTTGGTGGTGGATCGCTGATGATATGGGCAGGAGAATCAAAAGATTTCAAAAGATTTAGATAAAATTAAACGGAAAAACAGATTTTCATGCTTATCAGAAGATGCTTATCGAAAACGTTGTTAAAACGCTTCCTTAAAACGAGATTTTTCAACAACATAATGCCACGTTCAATGTTTCAAAATCAACCAGGAACTTCTTCGCCAAGAATAATATTCAACTCCTAGATTGACCAGCTCTTAGTCCAGATATAGATGTCATTGAGGACGTCTGGGCTAAATTGTCATCTTAAGTCTATAAAAATGGTAGATAATTTTATTGTATCGATGAATTATGGAGTGCTATAAAGACAAGTTGGGAAAAAATTTCAGGTCAATACATACAAAAATTAATAGAATCCATGCCTAATAGAATATATGAACTTATTTTGAACAAAGGAGATAACAAAATATTAGATTTAATAATGAAAGATAAATTTCAATTTTAAAACCATATTATTAGAACGCCTGAAACATAAAATGAAGTATTTTTTATGGTTTTAGTTTTCTTCAAAGTCAATATAAATAATATTATTTCAATTTAATTGTGTTCTGATGATAGTTTCTTCTGAAACGATATATCATTACATACACTTATTTAATTACAACAGTGAATACATATTAATAACTCTTCAAGAAGGTACTTTTGGAACAAACACGTCAGAACATCTGAAAAAATCGAAATTTTTTTATAACATCGTATCTGTATAATCTATTGGGGAAATCGCTGGCTATTATTTTTCCCGCACTTAAATTGCGCTTTAAAATTATCACATTTCGACTCAGCGCTGAGCACGCGCGATTGTTAAAATTAGTTTCCTATGAAATTTAGCTCTATTTTGATAAATTTATCTTTTGTCTGGTAAAATTAGATAGGAATAGCCTTTCACAAGTTATACCTGTATTTCTTTAAATTTTTATCACGATTTATAAGTTTATTTTATGATGCAATTAAGATATTAAATATCGTATAATAACTCCTCAAGAAAGTATTTTTAGGAAAAATAAAAAAAGCATGTCAGAGCATTTTAAACATTGTAAAACTTTTTATAAAAACGGATCTGAACAAACTATTGTGTGAATGGCCCGCTATTATTTTTCCCACCTAAATGCCGAAAATTGTCAGTATTTCGTAAATATCTCCGTATGTGTTTTCCAGATTTTATTATCGATTTACGGCCATATAGATATCAATATTTTGACATTTTAAGACCAATATTATTTAAAATGGTCCATGTAAAAAAAAGAAATTACAAAATTAATGACCGATTCCATTATTTTTTCCCGCACTATACTAAAAAGATTTTCACGATTCATATTTAAATAGAAAATCAGAGCTCCAGAATAGTACTTAGACAAAAGTCGTGGGGACATTTCAAAATATCCTTTCATTAAAAAAAGACCACTTTTTAGACAATTTGATGAGAAAACTAAAATTTTATTTAAACATTAAAATATCACGTGACTTACAGGTCCTTCTGTGGTTAAAATTTTCAGCCATGTTCGCTCCAGCTTGAAGTATGTGCATATGTTCAGTTTTAGAGAATTAACAAAGAATCCTCGAATACGTTTGGAATTTTTTAAACTTGCGAAGTATATCCATTTATTGAGAAATCAACATCTAAATTTTGATTCAAAAAATGGGCCATTTTTCTGATTACAGATAAGGAATGATATTTTTACATATATCATTGTGACCCGAGCGATCTTAATTACCAAGCCAGGAGATATATGGCTACAACTGCAAAGCGATTGCTTTCATTGTTCATTTTCCAAACAACGATTACAGCAATATTGGCTTAATATCGAGCTACATAGAAACTTGAATAGCGACTAACAGTGGATTAAATCAAGATTTATCGTTCATAGGAACAAAGTTGTGCTTTTGAGACGATACACGATTTGTCTGCACAGAAATTGTCATATGGCGGTGTTTTATCTAACACTAATCGTACGATTTTTTCAGCATGGGATTCAAGGAATTATTCAAGTTTGTGGAGTGGATATCTAACTAAACTTCAATGTCACCTTTAAACTTTAACTATGCTAACCACCTTGTAGAATGCCTTTTTTCCTGATTTTCAAAATTGTAGATTTATCAGTCACATTATACCAAGCTAGGTTCACCATTAGTTACCGAATGCTCACCATTTACTCTAAATTTAACAGAGGGCTATAAGGTTGACATTTGGCTTCTTTAATGATAATTCAAGTCTAAATTTCCCTTTTAAAGCGATTTCTTGGTAATTTGTCAGCGATACCAATGGGGGGACGAATTGACCTCTCTATCAGTATTCACATTAAGCATTAAATCAAAAATAAGTATTTCCACAGTTGGTGTAAACAATTTAAAAACAATTGAATTGGGGAAGGGGTTGATGTATCATGATGGCCCAAGAGTAACGAAGACGTCCTGATATCCATTCCAAGATCAGCTTCAATAATACTGTTCGTGGTAAATAGTTTGGACTCTCGACGACTCTTGAATATGACCATCACAGTCCACGCAGAGGGATTTGCGTCAATCGATTTTCTCAACTCCAAACATAAGAGCTATATTTAGAACATAACAGAATAGCCTCCCCCAATCCGTCTGCGTGGCTGATCCATCAGCCGGGTGGCCTTCGTCGATTCCTACGTGATGGAGGCTCGGTTTTGTGGAGTCTTCGTATATGACCGTGGAGAGCTAAGTGTGAGTAAAAAGTTTGTTCGCATGTTGGACACTTGAATGGTTTTTCTTCAGTATCTTTCCTTAAATACGTCGCAAGCATCGAAAGTGCTCTAAACCGCTGGGGACAAATATCATATTGAAAGGGACAGTCGTCAGTGTGTCTTAGAAAGTGTTTGGACAGGCTGATGGACTGAGAGAACGATTTATTACAGATCTGGATGTAAAATGGACCTTACTGGGCATTTATAGGGCTTGGTTTCGTTATGTACCTGTCTAATGTGCACCCGTAATATTTCTCCCTTTCCAAACCTTATCTCGAAAAATTTGCATTCGAATTCGCGACCGCGAAGGGCATCCACACAGGGTGACGACGTCGTGGGTCGTGCCAAATACGCGCTGGAAGATAATGATGAACTACACATGAAACATTGAATTGATTCCAACACCGTTTCATCAGTTAGTTGAATAGCATTTTCCACGATCTCTAATTGTCTTGTAGAGAGCGTTTTACTAATCTCACTTTGTTTCAACAACGTTAATTGTGGTTTTGTGCGTAAAGGGACATCTCCGGGACATTGAAAACAATCTTCAGGAGTGTGAACATAGTCCAACCACTGTTGAAACGGGAACCATGCCAAAAACTTTTGCCTAGGTAATATCCTAAGGCATGCGATAAGCCAGAAGGTCCTGCCCCCGTTGTATATGATTTCGATGTTCTGCTCGTATATATTCCGATCTTTAGAAATATATTTGGGCCATTTGGTCTGGTGACTATCTCCAACGTTTCTGTTCAGGATTATCTAAATAAAAACTAGCTAGAACCTCGAGTGACGTATATTTGTTTATTTTGTGGATGTGGATATCGCATCTTCTGTTAAACTCTCCTGTAAACCATCCAACCCCATCCCTTGCCTCATAGGGTGTGATTACCGTCAGGGAAAGGTTGCGACGTTTCTGAAATTTTGCCACACCTGAATTTCTTGTATTTTGGATGTATTCTGGGATATTTGGTATTTCGTTTATTTTAATGGCGGATGGACCCGACCGGTCGAAGGATATACTTTCGCTTCCAATTAGCGTTTGAGGAGACGGCGACCATCTTTGGAGTTTCTTTGCGATTCGCTTTGAAATAAGAACTCGATCAGGTCCTATTTTGATCCAACCAAACAGGTAGGTCTGCGCGTGCTCGTATGATATTTTTTGGTGCACAAGTTTTATATACCTTGGATCTATTTCTTCTTTTCTTAAAATTAGCCCATCCAAAAAATGCATTTTAAAGAAATGATAAACGTCAAAGTCATAATTATAAAGATATAAAATTGGGAAGGGCGCAATTATAATCAGAGTGATTCCAAAACAGGAAAATTTAACATAATTGGTCGCGTATTATTACGAACGATTATTGTGATATTCGTAATCGTTATAAAAGTTAAAGGTAAACGTTTAATTTCATAAAATTCTAACAAAATTTTGAAAAGAAATTTATTACATTTCCCTTTAAAAATTATGAGTTTGAGGGTACGCGTCATCTCTCGTAGTTAGATTATTCATACACTCCCAGAGTTTATATATGTTCAAACAAAAGTGTGATTAAATTACTGCGTCGTAGAATATAATGAAAACTACAAAGTAAAAACTAATCTAACTCGTTTGATTAATAAATTTTCATTGGCCGAAATAGTGCTTTTCATTCAAAAAAGGGGCCATGGCCGATATATTTATCACATCTAAAGAAGAGATGCTTGAGAATTCGCAACTTTCTAAACTGGCGCATGAAATGATTACCATGTACAAGTAATAAAACCAGTTTTTCCATTGACAACGTTCTGTAAAAGAACGAAAACTATATTCTTGTGATGTTAAAATCTAAGACATTTAAGGTGGAAATATCCTGTTATCAACAAAGTAAAAAATAAAAGGGAAGCTCAGGGTAGCTTTTGCTACAGGAGTAATGAAGTGATATCTAGGTATAAAAAACTAAAAAACTAGTGTAATGTCCATATTGGATTCGGTGCAAAATAGAAATATTAAATGTAGGTCTAACAAAATCTGATCTGAGTCTTGGCTACAAAAAAAAGGCAAGTTACGATTAGTTAAAGCTGAGGGATTTAATCGCAACTTATGACCAACTCAAATTCCTAACTTTCAAACCTCTATTTGGGCGAGATAATACATACTGAAAAACAATTATCCAATAAGTCTATTGTGATAAAAACATCAATTATATATTAAGTCGACAGGTCTTAGACGACAAGAAATTCTTTTTGAGAAGGAAGATCAATTTGGACAAACATTTCAAACAATCTTATAGGCGATTTTCCGTTCAGTCAAAAGAACATGGACATTCGTTGTTTACTTAACAGAGTCAGGTCAAGCTCTTCGATCGATCGGCGGAAAATATTCTGTAAAACTTGAGTTTCCAGAAAAGTGTTGCATAACCTCGAAGTTTTGCTTTCATTTCTTTGAATCAAACTTGCCGGATTGAAGGTAAACATAGAGGATGTCCCGGCCATTTATTAACTATAAGAAGATATCCCGAGTGGAAAAAATTAGTTTGTTGTCGGGTTATGAAAACTAAAACATTTTACCTTAACCCCAATCAAAAATCTTGACCAAAAATTCAACTGATGGTGTTGTGATCCTAAATATTCTCATTTCAGAATTTCAAAGGTGCAGAATATGTTGCTTGTGTTTCCTTAGTTCAATGTCCCTCTAATCTTTTTGGGTGTACATGGGATCTCCATCAAAGAAAATGAGTGATAAATGGGAATAACGAGAAAAGAAAATTTAATCATCGAATGAAATAGCTACTCCCTTCTCCTCAAGCCAATAAACATTGCTGTGTATCATAAAAAAAATGTTTCGAGGAATTGTTGATGTCTCAAAATCTTTTAAATTATTAGTTAGTCTTCCATTATCATCAGAGGTTACTTTAACTGGAGCTGAACATAGGCTGTCAAGATAAATGGCTTTTAAATTTATATATAAAATTGATTCAGATCCGTTGATAAATTCCTGCAACAATCTCCCTAAGACGAGTTTTCTCACTATCGAGTTGTATCCAAAAGGCACAACAGATAACGCATCTTTATTTTGAGAAGAGAAGATTCAGATTGACTATGATTGATGATAATTCTGACAAAACCTTGATATTCGGAGGAAGTATCTCCAATTTAACATCAGCAACCAGACGTTCATCTCCACGCTCTTGAGATATGTAAAAAATGGTAAACATTTTGTGAAATTCACCACAAACTAAACCATTTATTAACCGATATTTATTTATGCGGGAGGGTAAATAGAATAAAAATAGGTCGATACTATATTTTGGCATAGTGGAAGCATTGAGGCATGAATGAGGAAATATAAATCAGATCAAATGAACAAATAAGCCTATCAACCGACAAAAACCCAGAGTGTGATAGCTCTAGGATTTATATGATAGCTGATAGAAACTGCGAAATAAATAAACGTTCATGCGTGGATCGTCTAAACCCCCATTATCTGATGGAATAGAAAGTCCGCTTGGTACGCTCAAGATTTGTTTGCTCTTTTTTTGCATTGACAGCTTGGTCGAAGTCATCCGCTCAAGCGATCAACGAAAAGCTTGGTTAATTCGACTAAGGGCAGAATGAATTTTTTAAAGCATCTTAGGCTACATGATTGTATCACTCAATTGCTTTCACTTCAAGACCCACTTGATTTGACATTTTTGGTATCCAATCAGAAAGTTGTGGAGAAAATGCCATCGTTTGTGGAGAAACTCGAAAATCATTTGTTCGAATTTTAAGTCTGCAAAACACTGTTACTATTGCTTTTATTTATTTAGGTTTTAAGTGGCATCAAAAAGGAAGCAGAATAATCGAAAGAGCCAAAAGTGATTTTTGAATTACTCCTTTCTCCCTCTCATTTCAATGATGTAAAAAAATAATTTAGACTTGGTTTAAATTTTTCCGCTTTGTGAGGAAGAAACGAATGCGTTGAATCTCCTTATCTCTTAAGATTCATACCACCAAGCCGTGTAAATAGATGAGCAATAGATGAGCCACGCTATAAATTCTAAAGGATAACAAAGAAAGAGAAATGATTACGGATGGATCCCAGATTTGAAAATCATTTTACTCCAAATAGTTATTCGAAAAATGATAAATATGAGATTAGGTAAATTTCTTAATGGTCGAATAGAGATTGAAAGTTATAAAAGTTGAGTAAAATTAGATATTTTTTTCATAACTTAACGATAAGGAAATGTTTTGTTCAAGACGGCGCAAAAAAGTAATTGGCCATGGAGATGTTGAAATGGTAAAAAGTCTGAACACTGATTCCGCAACTTAGTTAGACTCTCGCAAGTCGTATAAGTAAAATTGTTAGAATAGATTTAACACCCTGAAAATAGAATTCTTCCAAAAGACGGTGGGCTGTTATATACAAGAAAATTGAGATCATACGGAGACTAGTTCAGTAAAAAGATTCGAGATATCAAAAGGCATTCAAATTAGTGATATATACACCATTTGGAGATGATTGAGAGGAACGAGCGGCCAAAAAGTTAGTGTTGACGAAGTCATTATGTTAAAAATTGTGCCTAGTACGTTCAGATAATCAACAACATACTTACTTAGGTGTTGCAAATGTCAAGGAAGTTGGGACAAATGAAGGGTATAGGTATACGGTGACAAAATTATCTTAAAGTTTAAATAAATGAAAGCTGTGAGTGATTATCGTCGAAAAATGACTAAGTAAGGTTATACAAACGTAATGTTACCTGATGGTGGGAGATATATCTCTGGATTGATCTTGCATTATATACGCAGCAACAGATTTTACCCGATTAAGGGTTGTCTTAGATTTAATTTGATCCGTCCAAAGATCAGTGAACACAACTCCCGAAACTATTGAGTATTTATCGCAAATGTCAAGGAAGTTGGGACAAATGAAGGGTATAGGTATACGGTGACAAAATTATCTTAAAGTTTAAATAAATGAAAGCTGTGAGTGATTATCGTCGAAAAATGACTAAGTAAGGTTATACAAACGTAATGTTACCTGATGGTGGGAGATATATCTCTGGATTGATCTTGCATTATATACGCAGCAACAGATTTTACCCGATTAAGGGTTGTCTTAGATTTAATTTGATCCGTCCAAAGATCAGTGAACACAACTCCCGAAACTATTGAGTATTTATCAACCTGGTGACCACCCGCGCGTGCAGCCGGATTAAAATCATTAATCCTTATGTACATACTTTTTATGCTTGTCTTTAAAAATGGTCTTTGAAATAAATATTATTCATGAAAAACGGGATTCATTTTTCTTAAGGCATTTACTCTCTGTAAGTAATTATATCGTAATTCATAAATTCGGCGTTACAATTTTGAAAATTGGTTGAAAATGTCTTATACACTACGATTTTGCCAAAAGAAAGTTTAGAAAATTTTCTACTGACCCACGGGCTTGATCTTTAATATGTTTATAAGCAATGAAAGTTTAAGGAACAAAATTATCAACTTAAAATAATTGAATAAAATAGAAGTAGTCATTTCTAAACAAATGTAGGTATCAAATCAAAATAAATTTATTTAAACTTTGAATTACACTTAAAAATTAAGTAGTTTACGATAATCTGCAAGGGCTGATATAATATTCATAAGAATCAAATATGGCAAAAAATTCTACATTAAACTGAATAAGAATAAAAAAATTTTAATTCGACATCGCGCGAAAGTGGTCACCAGGTTAAAAATATCAACTATTGGTCTTCATTTACGATGTATGCTATCTTGCTGTTAAATTTTAGGATAGTGCTATTTGTAAATTGAGGTTATTACACTATTATTGACGATTTTTGCAATCGATAAACCACCAGATAGAGTAAAAACGATCATTAGGAACCTGCGACAGGAATACTGCTGTATACGAAACATTTGTATAAAAAAGCGGAAAAATAAGATTTTCACTTTAATGCCAAAGAATTAATTTATTTGCAAGGATTTTCCGCTCGCGCGTTCTAGCTCATCAATCTGAATAAAATTAGGATCCAATCGTGTTGGGCAGGTCATGAAAATGAACTAGAGGGTGAAGTAAGATAGTTTGGCAAAGCACAATTCAGTTAAATATCTTAATAACGTGAAATTTGTGAACCCGCCCGTCAATGTTACAAACCAAAAGTGGGAGAATCAATAGATTATCTCAAGGTTTTAAAACAAGAAACACTAGGATCAGAAAACAGTCAACAAACCCGGTTAAACATTATGCTTTTGCCAGGAATGGCATCTGAGACTAACAGGATATGCCCCAACCACCCATGGGTTTATTGCCAACATGATCAAGCATTCATTTGAAAACTGGTGCATGCCATTTTCTTGGAGTTTTGATTTAGTTCCTCAATCAAATACTTGAAGATAAAAGGCGTTATTTTGTTTATAATGATTTGGGGTTGTCAACCCCTCTCCCCTACACACACCTGGCGTTCTTGAAGAGGCGAGCGTGGAACGAGTTTTTTACAAAACCCTAACTCCACAATAAATTGTACGGGCTCAGGCAAAACTGCTATATGGTTAAAACCTTCATTTTATATAATTCGACTGTTAAATATAAAAAAACATAACGCATCAAGTTTTCACCCACAACTTAAAGACTTCCTGGTGTCTGTATTTCACAGAATCCCACATTATTAAATTGTCAAACAAGCCATTCTTCCATCAAGAGATTGCATGAAATGACTCAGTCGGAATTCTGTGATGATTTTATCTCCCGTAATAGGTTCGACCATCGAAATCAACCTTTTAAATTGAAGTCTTTAAAATTTTCTGATTACCATAAATTTGTTGATTTTTGCATTGTGGAAAAAGAGGCATCAGCTTTATCCAACCGCTCAAATATTCCGATTTGTGGTAGCTCCGATACCGCCAAGCTAAACCTTTCAGCCCTGTTCTCACTCAAAAAATATATGGTTAAATTACAGGGTTTCCATCCATTATCGCGCAAATTCCATTTCATTTCGCGCAAATCCCCTATTTAATTTCTTCGTACGAAAATTTAGAGTATGATATAGTTTATTAAAGATTAAACGAGTTAACACTTTAAAGAATAAATTACAATTTTTATCATTATTGCGCAGAATTTCTTTCGAACAGCGCAAAAAATGCGTTTAAGCGACGAAAAAAGAAAGTTGATAATAAAGTTATCGGAAGAAGGAAAATCAAACGCCGAAATTGTGAAAATTTTGTCATGTTCGAGACATCAAGTTTATCGAACAATAAAGATTTTTGACGCAGAGGGGAGAACACAAAAGAAAAATACTGGTGGGCTCAGAGGAAAAAAACTATCTCAGGAGCAAAATGATTTTATACTTGACTTGGTGGATGAGGACTGCACTGTTACATTGAAGGAGCTCAAAATTAAACTTCAGGATCGGTTTGGGACACAAGTCTGCATCACTACGATCTCTAAATCGTTGGGAGACTTTCTATATAGTTTTAAAAGGGTTCACAACGTACCCGAGAGAAGAAACTGCCCTACGACTATAAATATCCGATACGGTTGTATTATCCAATTTCTTCGGCTCATAAGCATAGACGAGTCCAGAATCATCTTCATGGATGAAACTGGATTCAATATTTCCATGAGATCTGTTTATGGAAGATCTCCAAGAAATACGCAGCCAACCA
>JWZT01002598.1:120458-153335 GCA_000827895.1 Thelohanellus kitauei
GGATGTATTCTTAAGAGTAAGAGTAAATGTAAATTGTACTATTTAGGGTGAAACCTCAGTAATCGAGTAATCCAAAAATGTGATTTTGGTTCGGAAGTTACATTTGAGTATTTTCAACAATAAAAATTGAAACTCCAATGTACTTTGAAATTATTCTTTTTGGCGCCAAAATTGCTGCCACCATATAGTCAAAAATGTAAAGTTATTTTAAAGTTTCGCGCGTGTGTAATAAGAGGGTCACATATATATCGACACCCCCATAATGTGTGATTTTTGTTGGGGATTTGCATTAGAGTACTTTCAGTGGTCAAAGTCGAACCCCATATTTGGCCGGAAATGTCATTATTCGTTTGGAAAAGTCGACGTTTGTCTGGAAAAGTCATTATTTAAACCTTCAAAGCCAAAAACCATGCGTGATTGTGTTAAAAGTATTTTGTTACTTTCTGCTCTATCAAATGTGGATATTGTTTGACAAAACATCATAGAAGTTAAACTAGATATTTGTTTAAATTAATATAATCTCACTCTTCTCATATCTTCTACCGCCTTTTGCATTGATAAATGCACGAGGTAAAATTAAATAAATTGTTATTCTCTTCCGTTACTCCCTTCTTTCATGTTTTGAGGAAAAAATGATTTAGCTATAAAACCACATAACAAAGGATTTCTCAGGTTTACTGAATTCATATCAACAAGTATAGGCTTTTCAGGTCTATTTCATCTTTTGAAGGTTCACTTTCGTCCTTTCGTTTTTTGTTTTCATTTAGTTTTAATTTTTACAATTAGAATTTCATGTTAGGATAAACCAACCTTTTAAGGTAGAAAAATTGGAATGGTGGGGAGATCAAAATTCTTATTACTAACAACAGCGTTTCCATCATTCTGAAGTAGTGTTGTGCATTTAAGGAATCTCAATTTTGTGAATTATTAAAATTACATCAAATCAGATATTAAAACTCCCAGAAAATTACAGCAACCTTCATATTCTATGATTTTTTACGATATATTTTCAATGTCACAAAATGCGTGCTAACAAACCGAAACATCAAATTCAACAGATGGTGGCTTACTAAACATTTTAAATGTTTCCAACCCAAAAATTTGGTTTTATGCAGTTAAAATGAAATTATAATTCTAAAGCTAAATGAAAAAATAACGAAAGGACGAAACTGATTTTTAAATGACGAAATAGAGCATTAACCCCTGTCATTGCTGGTATGACTTCCGTAAACTTCAGCCATCCTTAATGATGAGATTTTTCTTAAATTTTTTTTCTCAATACATGAAAGAAGAGACTATCGAAAGAGAATAACAATTTATTTAATTTTACAAAATGTATTTATCAATGCAAAAACCGGTGGAAGATATTAGAAGAGATTGGTATTCTATCACTTAAAAAAATATCTCATTTTTTATTTCTATGGTGTTTTGGGTAAGCAATATATACATTTATAGAGCAGAACGGAACAAAAATTTTTAAACTATCACGCATGTCCACTTTGGATGATATTGATGATCACGGTGGATGATCTTGGATGCGAAACCCGGTTTCTCCGACAAAAGTTAGTGGATTTGTAGAGAACGGAGAGCAGGCCAGATTAGTATCATATTGAACCGAGATTCGGAAACTGAGGACAATTAACAATGCCTGAGTTTAAGAGCAGGCTTTTTAACGTTTTGGGTTTCAACTCATTTAGAGGGTTGTAGCTAGCAACGAATGGTTAAGATCAACTAACATGTAAGACCCCAGGATTTAATCAAGCACTTGTGTAACTGATATTCGATCAGATGAAAACCTAGTACTATTTTTGATGGTTAATGAGATATTTGTTAATAATTTTCTGTTATGTTGCAGATATCGTTCAGGGGCTTATTCCAATGAAGCTGGATGACCATGCCCATGCAATGGATGAAATAAAATCCTCCGATTATGCTCTGATTATTGAATCTCTGATACTATCCCCCACGATTTAGCAACTTGGGAATGATCAAGTGTATTTTCATCCGAGCCGATGCAAGTGTATCAAAAAGAAACAAAAAATGTTGATGATGAAAGAGCAAATATTAAGAGAACTATTAAATGTTTAAAGGAGCATGTATATACACCATTTTTTTAACCAGATAGATCGATTATTTCATTCAGAATGGCCTATGATTTCGATTACAAGGCCGAATATTTAATATTAAAAGTAGTTGAAAATTAATTAAAAGGTTAACGTTGCAATGCCCCAAATGCAAAACTTGTTTATTCTCGAATCAAACCCTCACAGTCGATTTCTGAGATCTAAGTAGAGGCTTTATTTGTCTTTTAGAAGGTACTCATTTTTCTACAACCGATGGGATACGTATATGAGACCGTTTTCAACTTTCACATTAGAAATTATGCCGGAGCCGAAAGCGACCAATCGCAAACATAACAGTGACTAACTCTAGGAAACGAGCTTTGAGCGTCTGTGCAGCAATGAACGTAACCGGTCTCTTCAATTATAGGAGCATTGTGGCATTATATAACAAAACTAATTTTGGGAAATTTTTGGGCGAATGCTTTAAATAATTACCTCTTTCGCTTAAGATTTTCGTTATGGACAATGTCCGTTTTCATCACTCGATAGAAGTGGGCATAGCCTTGGAATCTCGTGGACATCGAACCGTCTGCCACCCTCCATATTCTTCAGAACTTAACCCTATCGAATTGCTCTTATCGAAAAGGAAGAGCATTATTAAATCTGGAATTACTATATTTGATGGAAACATTGTATTGGCCCCAATTTCGGAAGCCTACTCTCACATCTCATAAAATGAACTTCGCAGAGGCACGTAGGGCGTTGCAAAGCGAATCTTTCAATTAGTTTTCAACTAATTTTACTTCTAAAAAACCTGCCTTTCTGAATGAAAAATGGCGTAATGTACGCCTCTACAGTTAGTGTGCTGTGATGTCAATTCGGCCTTCTCTGCATCTGTCATATTGTTCATTGTTTAAAATTCTCAGATATAATTCAAAAATATAAACGAGAACAGCTTATAGCAAATTCAGTTCACCATTTTATGTAAACCTTTAAAATTACATTCTACACTTAATCAAGCTTACACACTTCATTTAAGGTCTTTGTTTCAATATATATTTGATCAAATTAGACACCTTAGTGTGAATAAATATAATACCAAGCCAAAGAAATGAAATTTAAAACTTATATCCAAAACAACCGGAGAAACTCGGCAAATATCTGTGTTTTAATGATTAGTATTAACATTGTTCAAATATTCAACCCTGGAAGAATTATAATTGAGTCATCTTTTTCCTTTGTTGTACGTATGGATTCTAGATGAAAATGAGATTGAATTGATGATAATAATGATTAATCATTTCAGCATAGTAAAATGACTCAAAGGAGAAATGAAATAATATTTAAGAAGTTTAAAAAAGGCGGGACATTATCAATGTATTTTTATTGTTTATCATCCCAATATGCGTATATATCTTTAACATTACCATTGCAACTTGGTCATTTCATTTTAAAAGATTATTCCAAGAGCACCACAGAGGTTGTAAAAGCAATTAAAAATTAGCCTCATCGATTTTTTCATGGGGATAAGGATATGTCCGATGGGCTTTATATTTTAGTTAAACATTAAAGCATCCAGATATATAGGATCCACTTCAAAACTACACAACATGCAATAGAAAGCGGTTATAAAATTGAAATATAAAATTTAGCTAAGCTTTGTAAAACATATGAAACGGTCATTTACATTTGATCGTGGAGTAGTAGAACAATAGTTACAGCAGTAAATTAATCTAACTTTGTTATTTATTTAGACACGCGTAAAAGCCCAAACGAAAGAAGGCCGTTCAAATTGGCGAGGCGTGAAACAGAATGCGTGCACGTGGTTCTTCTTAAGTTGACATATGAGATGAGTCGAGTTATGGTTTAAAGTTATTAATGCCTTGTTTAGTTACATAGACCAAATATTGTTTTATCTGAGTCTGCAAAAATTGGGTAAAAGTATACATATCGTTCACAGCTTAGTATAAAATTGCACGTGCTCGTCAAACTTGAAAATTTACATGGTATAAACATTTCAAATCAACTGAAATTGTGGAATGTGGAAATAACCTAATTGATTTCCTAATCTTGTTCGAAGAAGCTTACCAGTTCAACAAAAGTGAATGCGTTGATCTTGGATTAACCAGAAATCGACACAAAAGAATCATAGACGACGGGTTTTTTATCTGTATTTTTAAATGAAGTATTAAAGTAATTATTTATTACTATATCGAATGCATTTAATTGGGTTTTACACATAATAAAGTTTTTCGTGAATAATTTTATTTTCTCCGATTTCCAGCGCCTTGCAATCTATTTGGAATTCGAATGGCGGGCATTTATTTTTGCCTTTAATTACTAAATTTTGACACACAAATCAATAAAAATGTAAAAGCATCGTCGCACTCCCTCCCCACATTCGAAATCAACCGCAAGGCACTGTGATGATAAAAAATGGCTTTAAATTAAAATGCATATTCATTAATAGTCGGACTTGAAAATAGATAAGCTGAATATTTTACAAACTACATACAGTCAACTCCGGTTAAGTAAACAGTTTTGGGACCGGTAAAACTTGCCCTTAACTCCAGTTGACTGTATTGTAAAATTGGAAACATTTTAAAGCATTTAGATTGAGTTAAAGTTGTATTTTCGATTATATCCGAAAATTAGCGATGCTTTGAACGCCACGTATATTTGTAAAAATTTTCTGTCTACCTGGAGAATAAAAATGACGATCCATGATACCAATGCTGTTTATATACATTCATGATTTTTAAGATGGATTTATAACAATTCTGAATTTGTGGCCTTTGAACAAATTTATGGAAAGTATAATTTAAGTCAGACTATTATTTTAACTCACTTTGATTGATCAGTTATCCCGTTTTGGAGTATCATGGAGATGGTGTGTGATATTTCATATAATAATTAGACAATCCATCGGAGCAGAATTTAGATTTTAATCATTAAAGCTAGCTAAATGATTTCTAAACATAGATATTACAATCTGCCTATGGTGATAAAAGAGTTATCAGACATTATTCAACCTCTAGATCATAAAACAAAACTGAATCGTTTAATTCCAAACAGTCGATAACTAGAATTGATGTTTGGAGTGTTTGGATTATCAATCCGATGCATTGGTCATCATATATCAATAATATAAATATTGAATATATTTTCCTTGTAAAGCTGCTTACCTAAAATTGCTGAATTTTTAGAGACAAGAGCAAAAGCTTACTTTTTGTCATATTCAATTTTAATAATTAACAATGCCATGTGTAAATTTTATGCAAAGTCCTCAAGCCGATCATAGAACGGTGAAAAACTAGACTCATTCAACAACCAGAAAAAAGGAATTTCAATTCAAAAAACTAGACCAATTTGTAAATGGTCAAACATCAAAACATCAGAAAAAAGCCAGAAACCATGTGGATAAAAAAACTTTACCAGCTTATCACATCGAAAAATTAATTCATGAAATAGAACATCAAGTATGCAATCACAGAAATCCAGAACGCACTTTGGATCATTTCATTTATAACAATTCAACAAACCGTCCAATTATTGAAAGATTGTGATTGTGCAAGTTTAACAAGCGCAACCATATAATTGGCGGCAATGAATGTTGGCGTGAAAAGCGAGTCCAGCCGGAGTTGAACCAATGATCAGCCGATGCTCAACCAGCCACCACCCGTGGACCACTCACCGCTTTTTCATCAGCCTGGAATTACAATATATTCAAAATATACATTGTTTTATTTTATCCACTGTACCTACTTAAACTGTGAATTTATTTTACGGCAATCAGAGCATGAAAATTTGATAATCTGAAAACGTACACAACACAAACCTTATGTAATTTATGTTTATTTATATAATTACAAATTGTAGTTTTAACACTTAAACGAGTTCAAGTTTGTTTAATTTAACTAAAGCGAATAAGTTACATTGCATCTCAAGACAAACAGCTAAAGCATGGTAATAAGATTATATTTACTCGCTTTTTCATTAAACGGAAGTTAATTATGACCAAAAGCCATAAACGTGGTCCCTTTATTATCGACATGCCTCCCGTTTATTTAAACAAAGATAAACTGCATATTTTTAAATTCTTATTATCCGCCTTGTTCGTTGGTTTAAGAAATGCATAAAAATCAGGAGGGAAAATAATTAAATTACAACCTTGGAATTCAATTAATGAATAAATTTGAACTTAAAAATGAGATATCCACGTTATAAACGATGCAAGAACTATTTTTTATGAAATGGATAACTTTTGTTTTAACGCTTTCTGTAAGGTCTTATCAAGTATTAAATCGACGATTTTCAAAACCGCTAAAACCATGATACTTTTAAGTTAAAATCAACCCAATATTTGAAGTTAATATTAATTTAGTTAATCTGTTTAACCCTGAAAAATTCTTAAAGTTATAAAATTAAAAAATTAGCTTTTCTATTTGTTAGAAAGAGCACAGTGAAGAGTCTTCTATTAATTGGTTTAATCTTGGTTAATAAAAAAAACTATCTTTTCTGGAAGGTGTAAAATTACATGTATCACATCCGTCAAAAATTTAATCATATCACATTAATTTATACCTCTAAGTTGTGAATGAGGAAACATGAGGTAAAATTTTGATAAGTCTCCAAGGAATACCGGATAAATTTATCATAAAATGCTTGTAATTTCTTCGTGTTTAAGCCATTAGAGTATGGTAAATTAGGCTTCGTTGAGAAAAAATTCCCCGGTTTATCTTTACCCTATTAACAGAGATCTTTTGTGATATTTTAAATGATTTATCTGTTTTTTTACTCAATAACTGCATTTAAAAATGATTTAAATGTCAATGACTAAATGCGGATGTGAATTCACGGCGATAATCAGTTAGATAAGCTCCAAATATTTCTTCAACTCAAATATATTAGTACATCTGATATTAATTAGTCGGTGAAATTAATGTAGACATTCTTAAAATGTAAAACCCTGTACATGGGATTTAGGAAACTAAAATTAACAGCCTGAATTGTGATTTCAGGTACAAAATTATTCTTAGAAATACCTTAGCGTATGTGGATGAATTTATTCATGATTGACACAACAATTAAAGTGGTCTTTCAGTTTTATCAAGGCTACCAATGTGACAAGATAAAAAGATCCTCAAATTAGATTAATAAATGCATTTGTATCTTTAGACCCCGAGAAGTCGCGCCTAATAACAGGTATAATTCCAATGTCTTCAAGACTTAGAAGAATAATAATAGATAAATAAATATCTTTTACTCTGAAATTAAAGAGGAGTAGAAAAAATGATATTGTTGGCAAAAAAGAAATTTCGTTAAACAAAATAAAGTAATATGTGCGTTCTTATTTAACTTACTTTATCAGTTAAATTTATTTATGGAATTAACATGAGGCTTTTGTTTAGACGATTAGAAATTTTAGAGTTTACGAATTGTCGAACAATAGAGTTGGGTCAATATTAACGTGCGCGAATGAGGCGGCAAAGCATATAACCAAGAATCTCATAATTGAAAAGAAATGAAAGAATTAAGATAGTCACGATGCCGAAACTTTATGTATCTTTCAACCACCTGAATTACAGACTGGCGAATATTTTATTATGTACGAAATGAGTAAAAAATGTCATGTCTACCAGGAAAGGTATTAATTCAACTCAAATCCTAGACTATTATGAAAAAAATGAAGAAATTGGACATAATTTAAATCTTATAAGCCAGCCACTTCAAACCCTCTCAGTTTGTTTGGAAATCGAAAATAAGCATGCAATTTATTGGTCCATAAATGGATGAGTTATACTTATAACTTTGCATGGGAATTAACCAAAAAACATTTACCTGATATTGATACAACGAAAAATCCTGCGTATGCTTGCATTCCACACTATTATTATTTGAGGTCCGTTTTATAGTTGCGGAATTGATATTTGTAGAGACTGGTTCGACGAACATGCAAATAAAATCAATATTATGTTCATCGCACTCAAAAGTGACTTTGTATATTCATTAAATTTACAAGGATTGATTTTGTGAATTAATAATATTTTGAATATTTTAGGCATGGTCTCGCTATTAAACAGGCTAAAGATTCATGTACTTGCTATGCTGTACAGAAGATAGAAATTATAAAAATTTTAAAGAAAACGTAAGAAACATTTTTTTTCTTATCATTCTTCTACTTCAAAAAAAAAGGGAACCACGTTTTCTCATAAATTCTTAGTTTTGATAAGTACTTATGTTCTTAAGGATATCTTTATTTTTTACGTTTCAGATAGTTAACATTTTGATAATTTTTGTCATTAGTCAAAAATTGAATTCTAATAGTGAATACTAAACGTTGTATGAATAGGATGGGTAAATAATTCAAAAAGAGCGAGGTATTATGATGATGAAATTCAATATTACAATTATGGTCATCCATCCGAATTTCAGATTTTAATAAAAATCCTCTTTGCATTACGTTTTTCTTTCAAGATGGTTTCATTGGCCAACAAATCTCAAATTTCATATAAGTTAATATACTAAAATAAATTATAAATTGGACGGCGACCTTTTAAAACCAAAATAACCCATTAAATTTGCGGTGTGTTTCATTTAAGTTGACAAATGATACGTGATACAGTAAAAATATCAAATTTAGAATCAGTCAAGGTCGGAATTTTTTCAATCATTTTTATCAGCCTCATTCGTCAAGGATTCTCTTTTTTATTCGACCGAGTTTTGTGTTGTAAAGACAGTGACCATACATGGTTCAAACGTAACTAAAACTCCCACATTATGGGCTCTGATTAAATAAATCTGTATTTATAGACATTATTCTTCTTACACTAACGTTGTTTAAGATTGTGAGTGATTGATTGACTGCAATACAGCATTTAAGATATATATTCTCTTTTTTATTTAAAAATAATTTTTTTTCAGCTCAGATTTATTGTTATCACAACCATATAGTTCGTCAATTCTAATATTTAAATCTTTAAGTAAGCCCAAAACTTTTCCACAACCAGGAGTCTCAACCTATGTTGGCATTTGATTGTTCTCGTTGGCTCTATCAGAACATGCTTATGACCTCTGAAATTGTACCAGGTAAACGCCGTATTCTTCTGATAGTTATTTGTTATGATGCTAGCCATTTCATTATTATACTGGCTAGCTGAACGTTATCGTTCCGGTATTTACTCATTGACAAAATAATAAAAATAAAATACAAGTTATTTAACCACATTAATAGCTTTTGAACCGAACACCATTTGTTCTTTTTACAGTCAAATTAAATGTATTAAACCTAAGGCGAAACGATTTTAAAATGCATGGTACACAGCACAAAACCGATTCGAATTGATTGATACAGACAATCATCCCTGACAATAGAAATTTGAGAAAATTATTCAATTCTTAGTTGAAATTATTATGAAATATCACATTTACTCTTAAAGATTAATAAATCAATTCTCTTTTTAAGTAAAATCTTATATGATTAATGAATAATTTAAGAAATTGATTCTGATCTTTTTGCAAATGATTTTAGAAGCTTTTTTGCATCTGATTTCGGCTTTTTTTCAAAAACAACTGAAAATCAAAATAAATTTATAATAATGCCTCTGGCCTAATGAACGGTTCGTCAATAAAAGCAAATGTTGCTCCATCTATGGCATATTATTGCAACCGTATTGACCATGCCTTTATTTTAGACCATTTTCAAAAATATTATTGCGGGTGAAAACATGGAATATCATTCAAAAAATGAATCAAAGAACGCGTACACCGTTTTCAGAGAATTCGAACCAAAACTTCAGTTTTTTAAGAACACGGATATAATTGAATGACTCCTTCTCGAACCGGTGTTGATAATTTTATGTTGAACTCGTAGCTCTTGAAATCAGTCAAATAAATGAGTTAATTATCGTATATTTAGAATACGAAGATTGTTTCTACAGGTCACGACTTTCAATCTGGTAAGTCAAAAAATTGAATATCAAACCAGTTTAGGAAAGTCGATTGGAAATAGAAACAAAACTCTCTTCCTACATGTATTCCTTAAAGTCGAATATTTCATTGAATGTACCATGTTCCAGAATTCAAATGGGATGCTTTTTTGTATCTAAAAACGTGGCCAAACAAAAGGTATAAAATATAGAAAATTATACCAATGATCAGCCAATTTTCCCAAATGTGCAATCAATTTTCAACTTTTTAAAATTTCATTGGAAAACTAACTTTAATAAATTATCAACCAAAGAGGAAGATATTTTCTGTTTTTATTGAGGAGGACGAAGTAAAATATAAATGAATATCAAACGAAATACGGAGTCTTTTTGTATGATCAGTGGGTATTTGAACCAAATTTTCAGACATACCCAAGCCTGATGGTTTCATAGAGGAAACAGCAAGACATAGGTTTACCGTTTATTAAAAAGTAGGACGGACAACCAGTAAATCAAAATTTGAAGGCTATCCCATAATTTTTTAGCCTCAAACTCATTTTTTTTGACAGAAAATTTTCTGATAAACCCGATTCTAATCTTTGGCGCCAATTCCAGGTATGCAAGCAATTTGGCGAAACCTTTAAAATTTAGGAGAAAGAAAATATCTACTCTGAATGTATTGACATTTATCTAATGCTAGACACTAAAAAGACGGTGTTGGAGCATTCCGATTTCTCTTTTCGCAGCATAGTAATGGTTGGAAAATACGATGACCAAGGTAGTATTAGAATAAATACCTTTCCTTTGGCTGATATTTTATTTTGGCTGATGTTCCAATGAAATTTTAATGATGGGAAAGTTATCTCGTCATGTGTTTTAATATAAAACAACACAGATTCTCAATAAATCTTACCAATTGTGGAATTAATACAGAATGAAATTTCAAATTACTTTTAGCAATAGCTCCAAGCAAAACCGTTGATACGAGAGAGTCGCATATATATATAAAGTTCATTTTCCTCGTTTAAATAATTCAAATTATTAAACACACCATTTTACATTGAGTATCTTTCGAGAGGTAATTTAAGTGGGAAAAGGAAACCCGAATAATTTTAGTGAATTGTAAAATACAACAATAAAACAGCAAAAAAGTATGGATCCTATTTTTATATGGTTTCTATTTGAAGAATAGAATTTAATAATAGATTATAATTTTAGTTTTTATGACTGATAGGGTCGAAAAAGAAATAGACAGCAGTGAAGAAGAGCGAAAGGAGCAGGCAACCCGGAAAAAATGTTACGTCACAACATGGACATCGATAGAATCGAGTATCCTCAAGAAATCAGAAAAGGCCCGTAAATTTCTGGTTCGTAAATATCTCTCTGATCATACTGCTCATACCATAGTCGTAACAGTCGAACCTGATATTATTGACCAAATTTTGAACAATGTTCCCCAATGGAATCTTGGTTACCATTTTACCACTCCGTTCGAGCGTTTAGTATGCCACAAGTTGGGCGACTATTATCGATGTCATCACTCTTTTCGTACCCTTTATCAAACGTTTTGGTTTTACTCTAGTGGGTTTCCGTACCCTAATGTCTCTATCCAAGAAATCGCCGCATGGAGAGTACATTTAACCAAGAACCTTGGAATCCTGGTACATTTAGGATCCAAGAAAAATAAGGTTCATCACTCTTGATTTAGAATCTTCAAACTAATATTGAACAGGAAAGTATTAACCCCCAAACTGGTTTAAGAAAGGTATCAGTGTTGGGAAGGGAAGTGGAACATATGCTGCGTCAGTTGAAGAAACTCGAAAAAGAAAATAAAGAAAAGGCAGCTCAAAGAGAACTTGAAGCACTTAATGTATGATTTGTTATTCATAGAATGAGGAGACAGAAGTTGAAAAACTCAGAAAAGAATTTAGTGAAAAATTGAGTACCCAATTCGTATAATTAGAAAATCTGGCAAAGTCACCGCCTGAAAATGATAAGAAATCATGAATAACATACTTTTTTACATTTCAGAAATTATTTATTTGATCCTTAATATAATATTAATTTAGTCTTAAATTTTCACCATTATCCTAATCACTGATCAGAATTATTCGTCGAGGGATCATTTAGAAACAAAATCACTCCGTTTACAAAAGCTACAATTATTCAGACTCAAATTTAGATTAAAATAGATGTTGGAAAGAAGAAAATTTAAATCAGGAATATAAAATAAATCTTTGAAACATGAAGGCACAATCGATTCTCCTCTAAACTTTTTAGGTTTTGTATCCACAATTCTAACTTAACCAATCGCTTAACAATCAGAAATAAAATAATGCCTAAAGCAACCTTCCCTGAGTAATTTTGGTCGATCGGATACTCATAATTATTAATATTCGATTATATATTTTCTCCTCATCAAAGATTCAACAGTCAAAACTCAGCAAAATAATTATGAATTTGGGTAAACGACGAGTTTAAAATCGTGATGTCTGCTGATCTTACATCTTTATATCAATCAACTTACAAGTGAATTTTTACTACAATGAACTGGAAAGTTGTATCTATTAGTAGATTCCATTTGTTTTTCTGTATCTTCCTCTTATTCTATAGAATTTTTGTCTGACTTAGAGTTCTACAATAAATTATCTACTCAGGTATCTATGAACTCACTTCTTGGTACACACAGGTGGTTTCACATACTACGGATGAAATTTATTCCCTCTCATTTACAGATTCGATTGGGTAAATGGTGAAAATTCCTGGACTGAATGGAAACGTTAGTTCATTGACTTTTAGTAGTGTTATTTTATTTATATTGTGTGTAGAGTTTTATATGAGAATCAAACCATCAACTCTATATAGTCATTTTAATTAACGTTGAACCAAGCAACATTAGGATTATAGGGTATTGCAATTGTATATTCCCCTCCTTGCAATTGTATATTCCCCTCCTTGCAATTGTTTATTCCCATCCTTACAATTCTATATTCCAACCATTGAACTTCTATATCGACACTACCAGGTTTTGCGACCAATAGCGGCATTTCTTAAATAAATTTGTGAACATAAAGAAGGACTGTATAGACGAAAATGAAAAAGTTTAATGTTCAGCATGCATATACAATGTGAAAAAGAGTAACCATTTTTTTTTCGAATATGTGCCTTAACGAATAAGACATTCTTAGAGACTAAAGTTATAGCTATCTAAAACTACATCTATTAGTTTAACTGTTTTTGTTACTTCTTTTGATTTTCTGTTACATTCCTTGTTTCATTTCCCACTATTCATCGGTACAACAAGCTTCTTTCGATGAAAAACTAGGTAATGGTAACTATTTTTACGTTTTACATGCATGCTGAACATTAAACTTTTTCATTTTCGTCGATACAGTCCTTTTTTATGTTCAAAAATTTATTAAAAAAAATGCCGCTATTGGTCGCAAAACCCGGTAGTGTCGATACAGAAGTTCAATGGTTGGAATATAGAAATGCAAGGAGGGGAATATAGAATTGCAATATCCTATAATTATGAACTTCTTAAAGTTGAGTGAAAGCTATATGAGCCCATACCGGAATACTAAATAAGAATATAGGTGATATCATTAAAATTTCAATCTCCAATATGGCTGTGTACACACAAAAAATGTCAAATTACCCACATTTTGTTAAACAAACAATATTTTAAAAAGTTAATAGGAAGGAATCAGATTGTTTAGGAAACAGCCTAGCTAGATTTAGAAATGTCTCAGTCGGGGTAATCGCTAGTCTTCGTTTACTGACTATCAAGTGTTGTTTTCTCAAACTTATCAATGGCGGTGCTCGGAAATATAGGACTGATATCTAGAAACCAAACCATATATTTGGCAGATATATTCCAGAACCATAGTCTAAGTGGCTACATATGCCAGAACTTGCGTTTATTGATCAAACTAGATATCGGGTTTTACATTCCAAGTTTCGCCACGTGACATTCAATGTTACGCACGTTATTAAAATTTGAAATTCACAAATTTTTCTAATATCTCTTCAATCTTTAACAAAAATATTGGATAATTATTAAGAATTCATAATTCAAAATCATATGAATAATATAAGGTTTTACCATGCAAATCTCGACCTTTTTGATACCTATCCATATCACATACACTATCTCCAAAGATACAGCCACTTCCTTTACCCACATGAGGAAGTTTTCTCTTAGATACAATCTTTGGGATGAGGAACCAACATTCCAAGTACAAACAATCTTATTCAAAGAATGACAAGTGCGCGTACTTGGGTGACTTCACAACCATTAAAAAATTATATTTGACACAGTTAAAGTTTCTAAAAGACTGCGTATTGGAAAGAGACATCAACACAGATTCAAATACTGCTATTATTTGTATTTTTAAAGTGAATTTCTTAATAAAGAACTTTAATGTTTTATGCATTTCAAATTTTAATAAGGTGCATAACTTTGAATGTCACGGTGCGAAACTTTGGATATCACGTTGCGTAACTTTGAATGGTACTGTGCGTAACATTAAATGTCATGTTTCAAAACTTTGAATGTAAAACCGTGTATAATAGGTATGCGTTTCGAATTTAAAACCTTCTTCAGATGAATTCTAAATTACTGAGATGGTCTTCACTCGTGTAGTATTAAAAGAGAAGGGTTGGGTGTCTTTTATACCAATTATCAGTCATACTTTTCTAGTTCCAAAACTTTTGAATTTTTCAGTAAAAACTAATTGTAAATATGCCATAAAAGATCTCAGAGAATCCTCCATAAATAATGTTATTAATGATATCGAATATTTGACAACAATATTTAATGATCGCCAAACACATCGGGCTTAATTACACATACGATAAACATGAAAGATTTCAGACACTTATAGTTCAATGTGAAGTAGTTTCCATCGATTTTTTGATCACAACAATGGATAAATTATTTGCCTGTTAATAGCAAACACACATTGATGAACTTAGGGATTTTCTCTCCATTCTCTCAAAAATCACGTATTCAGATAAAAATAAACACACAAAGACGAATAAGACCACTTGTTCGACAAAACTCAGCTGGTTTATACAGGATATAAGATCGTAAAAATGAGATCAGGTTACATTATCTTTTACTTTTGTCACCTAGCTTAGCCAGATAATCAGTGTTGACCGTAGTAAAAAAGGTCAAAATATAAAACATAACCAATTAATTTTTGATAAAAGTGGCAAATATCCAAACCAGTGATATTGTTTTCTGACTACGTATTAGATCCAAATGCAGCGAGTTTTCTCATTCAATGATCACCATAATGATCAAAATCGCATGATCGACAACAGGAATATTCTCGCGCTCGAAAAATGAGCTCATGCAGGGTACACAATAGACCTCATGATGACCCAGACTTCATCACCGAAACAATGAATATAGACCTTTAATCAGTACCAACTGATTTTCGAACAAATCTTGCATAATGAAAATTATGCGAGGATCAACTAATCTTGACCTCAGGAAACGGGACTAAATGGATGAATATATCAGAATTTATTGACATCATTCTTCAAGCTTAAGGCTATAATGAACAAGAGCATATCGTATTCAGGTACTTTCAGATTGAAGACCTCTTTCAATTTGAAAACGCCGTCAAATTAATGATGTTGAGACAACGAATTGGTTTTCAGTAACCCTTAAGATTTGAGATTGAAAAAACTTACATTGACTTTGTTTTGCGTAAAATAGTGCCATGATTACCGATCCAGCAAGTGAATCGTAATGTATAAGTTGCATACGTACGATCATATAGCGACAGAAATGTGATAATTTAATTTCATCTCCTACATGTATCACTGCTGAGGTTATTTCGCATTTTTACTCGAGAAATAGTAGCTCTCTTTGTCTTCAACGATATCAACGATACTCAGGTAGGATGTACAGAGTTGATAGATCTAACGATCTTATGACCATGTTCGATGAGAAAATCATCCATATTTATTCAAGAAGGGTATTGATGGACACTTTTGACTTTTCTAAACCGACAAATCAAAACACGGCTGTTTCCTATTAAGTTGTCTTCATTATGGCTCAGAACATTATGATTTCATTTTTTTATCCATCTTTACAAGATAATGAGATTCCAATTCTACAACCCTATCTTCCTATTATTGAATACTCGTGGTGTTTTGAAAGATGATATTTGCAAAATCAGTTTCAGACAAACAATAAAAGAATTCCTAGCTCATCTCAACTTCAAAATTCATCAAAACTATTTGAATTGGTCATCAATTCCACAGAAATACATAGTCAATTGAAAATTTTGATAAAAAATCATAGTTACAATAATTGAGTAATTTCATTCGGATCTACAGGTGGATGATACCACAGACAATGAATTTTATCGTATTTCGCCTCTCATGCCGAGAAGGGTTCAAGGATTCTAAATAACATGAAAATCAGCGTTAACCTACATGAACAGAATAAAATCTCATAACCTACAACAATAGAGCGTGCGTTGTACAAAGTCCGTGTATGAGCATGCTACCGGCTTTTGTATTGATAGGTGCACTTTGTAAAATTTAATAAATCAACTCAAAGATTATTAAATAAATTTTTATTCTTTTCCCATGGTCTCTTCTTTCGTTTCTTGATGAATGGAAATTAAAAAACTACATCATTAGCGATGGCTGAGGTTTACGGAAGTCATACCAGCAAGTACAGGGTTTCGCGGTCAGAATTTCATTTTAACCGGATAAAACTCAATCTTTTGGATTGGATAAATTGGAAAAGTGGGGAGCTCGAAATTCTCATTGTGTAATACAGCGTTTTCATCACTCTGAATAAGACTGTTGCACATTTAAGGAATTTTAATTATGTGAATTTTGAAAAGTCAATAAAATCCGATATTTGAAAATCCCTGTAACGTAACGTGTGTATTAATTAGGGCAAGATGAAGCTACCATGCTTGATTCAAAAAATTGACTAATATAACATTGTCTCGTATTTAGCAAATAGAATTCCGATGTGTTTATCAAACATTAAGAAATAAGTTTTCCCCATTTTGATTGAATAAATATATAGACCAATCAATTTAAAACCACAATCAGTTTTCAATCCTCATAGCTGAACTAGGGTAAGTTTGTTGGCCATATGCACCGTGAACCGGTGTTTCAAACAATGGCGCTCTTAGTAGAAGTGAGATAACTTTTGGCAGACCTTAGTTTCTCAGGGTGGCTATCACTCTTAATGACAGCTCGTCACCAGATCTTTTTATCAAGGATCGTAACACAACATGAACCACCTCCTGCTTTTCGCAAAAAATAATGGTAGAGAATGTTTTCTGAATCACATTATATAAAGATACCCAAAACTTTTGAGCGTGATGCCAAAAATTATGAGCTTAAATCGAACCATATCATGTGTTTAGTCAATTTCGGTTGTTATATTCTAGTCAAAAGATTTGAGTTGACCACGCAGTCTTAAAAATATCTGGAAATAAAAGTGGATGATTTTCATTCGAAACGTTTACAACGATGTCATGATTTAAAATGGTTTGCCAGTTAAAAAAGTTAAACGTCTTAAACCCATGTGGTTTGATTTTGTATAAAAATGGCAAAGAAAAATAAACTGACTACAATATTAAAATTAGTGAAGGTGCTTAAAATCCGATTTCTTCAAGAGATTTGCTGAAAATAATGTCAGCACAAGCATCAAACACGAATCTTATGCTTTCTGTGTCTGTTGCACAGCTTTCATAAATGTAAATAGATCGTTTTGAACATCTAGTTCCAGCGGCCGTGAATAGTTCCTTAATGAAATCAAGGCATTCGTTGACCTCATTCGATCCAGTGTATTCTGGAGGTAAGCAGTTAAAAATACCTGGAAAATAGACATTTAATGGCACCGCATGGAGTTTGGCTTTAAATAAGTCTATTTTGTTCAAAAAAATGATGATGGGAGCATTTTTCAAATCTGGTACACGAGTTAGTGATTCGAATAACGTGATACTATCACGCAAACTATTCTACCATAAGTATAGTGCTTACCCAACTTGGGTCCTCAGGCAAAACGCGATCATAGTCAGCCGTACCAACGATGTATAGAATGGCATTAACATCCACAAAACACTGGCACCACTTTTTCCTCTCAGATTTTTGGCCTCCGACATCACAGAAGCTATAAATAATTGACTATAAAACTTAAGAAAAACCCCAACCCTTTTTATTCGATGCTCAACGATGCCGGTGGTTTGGGTTCTGGTATGAATAATATCTTCGACAGTCGGAATATAATTCGGGGCAGCAATTCGTTGGATATTTTTTAAAAAACTAGATGTTAAAATTGTCAAAAAATTATTAGATTAAACTCAAAATAGACATCAGCAACAATTTAATCGTTGACTGGAGAAAGTAGACTCTGAAATTTTCCAACATGTATTTTCATTATTAAACTATAAGTTTTACTGTTTTCTGGAGGTTTTTCTATCCCTCCAAATGCTTCTATTCTTCGCGAGATAGCTTATAAAGAATTGTGGAAGTAATTGCACATCATCACAAGAATCAAGATTCAGCCCTTATTATCAATGAACAGGTAATAAAGTGTCTTCGTGTTTTGGGTACATCTTGTCAATTAGACAAAGTGTTCAATTCGAGTGGCCACCGAGGATAAACAACACAATCACCCGCTTTGGGAAACAATTATTAGCAAAAGCTGCAACTGCGCTTCAATAATGTGCTCACCGTTTCCCGGAGGTTCGACGAAATCATACTGATTAATCATTTTAAAGAAATCTCAAAACGCTGTGCTTGGTTTATTAACGAAGAAAAATCTATCAAATTTACCACAGCCGCATTATATGGTCTTGATGATAAATAATCGGTTATCGTTATATGCACAACTCGATTGGGTTTATCAAGCAAGCTAAGACACGACTCATCCCTTCCACTCGTGTATTAATTCGTAAGCCTTTTAGTTATGAAAATCAGAACAAATAGTTCAGGGATGGAGCCAATAAAAAAAGGAGAATAACTTTTGACAACCACTAATAAAATAACGAAAACACAATTTTAAAGCTTGATAATATTCAAATATGCATATCCATGGGTCGAAATGAATGTAATATATTGATGGAGGTGTCAAACAGTCAAAATCAAGAAAGTTAAAGTGCATCAATGAAAAGGATAACGAAAATTCAGCGACCGGACAAAAAATTATTTTTGTTTTAGTTGATTTTATTTGATAGAGGATTCGAATTCGATTATAAAATTTATGGGCATGTATTGGTATGCCAACTACCGAAAGTGTTTGTGTTCAGGAAAATTTACACGATTCCAATTTTGAATTATCAATGAGATAATTATGAGATAATTATGGGCTAGTTTAGGGCTATTCTCAGATTTCTCTGCATTTATATTCAATTTTTACTCATCTGAATGAAGATATTCAGGCTGTAATGAATTGAAAATATTAGTTCATAAAAAATTAGTGTGTATTCATGCCATAAAACTGATATCATTGATTATAAACACACCGAATAAAATCTAAAATGATTCCAAAAAACAGTATTAAAATTATTTAACAACCTGATGCCAGTCATTAGACATTGGACAATGAACGATGATATCTTTTTCAGTTCCTATATAATTAACCACCTATCCAAAACTTTTTTGGAATCACTAGACCGCTGTATGTGAGTTATTTTATTCAAAAAACGTTTTAAATTATTAAGAAGTCAAAACATGATGAATTTCGGAAAATTCAACTATAACCATAGACGCACACAACCATCAGAAATTTTCTCCTTAAATATGGAGCTTCAATTTGAGTTAATTTAAAAAGATACACTTTTCAATGTAAAAATACACCAAAGTATCATAAGTGTTAACGATGCTTTATTTACAACTCCATCAAAGTTTAAAATAATACTATTCGATCCAGTAATATTTTAGTCAGGTAAAAGACTGATATAAAGTTTTAAACATTGTCACCCAAAAAATTGAGATCTAAGTGACTTTGGTTCCACTGAGTGAATTGAATTGTTATATCTAACGTGAAATAATTAGTTTTGAAGATCGCTACTCATCAGTAGATTCTCTGTGTTAAGGATCATAAATTTTGTTTCAGCCCTCCAATACAATCAAATCAGCAACCCGTATCGTTCAATACCGTAAATACTGCTCAATAATTTGGTGCCACAAAGAGATTTTCTGGATTTCCACATGAATTGCAGGAAAAATTTCTGGGAACTTAAAATATACTATTTGATGGATTAAAAAATTGTAGGTTTGAATGAAAATGAAACTGTAATATGAGTCCTAGAGTTAAAACATGAATAAATAATAAGAGAACAAAATGACTTACTAAGGACTTGAATCCATCAATTCGGATAAACACAAATCGCAAAAAAATTGTTCCACATCTTTAATAGCCATCAGTTGATTGACTATGGTAGCAAGTTCACCATCTATTTCGAAATCATCTCTCAGGTTCGTTATACACTCTATTTTTTCCTATATTAAAACACGATATACGGAATATTGAGTTTTTAAATCTTGATCTACCCTTTTTAAACATTTTAGTAGGTCATTGACCGCGTTTCTTACATTTGTTTTCACCTGTTGAAGGTAACCCATCAGTTCGTCTTCTGAATAATCAGAACGATGTATAACTCTCATTATTATTACTAATACCGACACTGTTTCATGACGGTACTCTTGCCCGACCCACCAGTGCCTGATATCAGCTTCAAAGATTACCTAGTAGTAAGATTTTTCTTTCGATAACAGCAGTCTTCCGGATTTCTTTATCGATCTGATTGCTAACGTTGATATCGGTTCTTGCAGCACCACTCACACAACCCATGCCAAGGATTATTTAGACAATACGTTTCCGGAAAACAGATACCGAATAATTAATACAGATTCCGATAATTTTAATCAATAAATACGTTTTAATAGATTTCTTAAGCTAGAACACTCAAAATTAGACAAATAATCGGTTTTGAAGAACGTTTCATCACCTCTAAAATAAGAAATTAAAAAAGTCTAAAATTAACGGCAAGGAATTAATAATTTTAATTAGCATAAAAATTTATTAATCCATTTTATTAGTAATAGATTCGTCCGGCTCAACCAACTTAAGCAAACTGAATCATTTGACTACATTGATGACAAAAACTTACTGAATGCTAAATTTTTGACATCTTTATAAATAATGCAAAAAAATCTTTGAAAGGAGGGTCTTAATGCACTCTTCCCTTCAGAATCATTTTTTTGATGAAATGGTATTTTATGTGCTTGCATGTGCTATATCACACCCGCTCCACTTTGATACTAATTGATAAAAGAATTTGACATGATCCGAATATGGCTGAATTTTCCATGGCGTAACCAGAAACAAGTTTATCGCTGAATCGAATTTTTTTGCTGACCAAACAGTAACCTCAAATTATTGCGCTTAATCAATTGCCGACAATGGAAAATTAGTAAAAAATGTATATTAACATCAGAAATTAGTCATTTTGGGAGGAGTGTGGGTAATTTGGGTTTATGCGTCGGGCATCAATTACGACCAACGAGGGTTCACGACATTAATTAAGCTTCTTAACAAGAAATTTGGCTTTTTATATAAGTTATCGATGGTATTAATACAGGATAGAAATCCATTTAGACTTCAGACTTTGCCCAATTTCTGAAACGAATAATTACATAAATGGATAACTTTTGAGAAAACTGCCGATTTTAACATTTGTTGAGGCTGTCAAATGCTTCGAGCATAGTCAATATTAACTAGCAAGTAATGATATAACCACCATTTATTAAAAATGTTCATCGTGCCTAAATGAAACGTTTTCGAGTGGTCACTTCGTCTGTTGAATGCTGAGTTTTTCATATTGATTGACAACCTATCCTTATACAAAATCTTGACAGCGTAGGTCGATCTCAAGATGATCTCAGTTGTTGATCTATTGTTCTAATGATATTCATAAATAACTGCAAATCCCATCCATTTTACACTTCAACACCCAATGTTAGATCAGTTTAAGAAAGTCATCCGATTAAGATTAAACTTACCCTTTATATAGTCTTAGATCTAGCAATAAGTCAGTTTAAAAACCTGGGTTTTAATTATATTGTTGTTTTGATATGATTTTATTATAAAAATTCTTCTTTACCATTTTTTCGATCTAATTGCTGATTTTTTGTATTTCTGATTCAATTGTTCAGAGGGTTCTGCTTCAGTGTTCGAATCATTGTTGCATCAAAAAAATTTAGCATGAACAAATATAAGATTTTGTAAAGCAACAGATGCATATAATTTCTTGTACTATCAATTATTCCCCAAAAAGAGCATGAATGTGATTTTTAACAGTGAAGATATGGCCGCCCACTTCCTCATTTATGAAAAAGTAATCGATCCTCCTAAGCACTGTACCCTCAAAGTATATATATATATATACATATATTAATATTTGGGAGGGGGTGGAGGAGTTCGTTTGGCTTAGAGGCCAGACACGGAGATGATACAATAAACCTCGAAATGACGTCACATTCTAAAGGGATATTCTTCTATAAATCTAATCACAGGATAATCTGGATATAAATAATGAGCCGAATCCCCTTTAGATGATTTTCTCAGAAATTCCAATGGCTCCGAAAATACTCTACAATTTTTTTTATTCGGCTCATATATGCGTTTCGAGAAGTTATACTTGAATGAATTGTTAACATTAAATTCTTGAACTATGATTCATAAAATTGCTCTGATTATGTTTAAAAGAAATTATTTTTGTTTAAAAACCTCAGAAATACATACTCGGCGTTTGCGAAAATTTTGACATCATGATTGTTAAAGATTATAAGCATATAATCCATAAACATTAAATAATCTTTTAAATACGAAAGCTTAAAGGAGGACATTCTTTATCTTAACCCCCAACGTTAAACGAAATCGAAACTTGAATTAGACTCATATTCTTGAACCAAATTCCAAAATTCGAGTAGTTCCCTATGGCGTGAAATCTGATCAATTGGTCCATTAAATTCCACAAAGCCTTTTATAGATTTATGAACTTACACCCATGCTGATTATGGTGTATTAACATCGCTCAGCTTGCATTGATGGTAATCAACTTTACAACAATATGGATTTCGAGCATGATGTTTTTATTCAGACCCTATTGTTGATGACAATTAGTTCGATTAAACAACAGACATTCAAGGTTCATGAGTGGCAAGTATTCTTAGCCATAATGTCCTCAAAATAAACAAACCAATTGACCGTAAGTGGGGTGTAGATTCTACAGGGGGAACCGATGGTATGACTTAATCACCATATGTTTACACAATAGGCTAAATTGAGTCACTGTTGTATGATGAATTAACCTAACAGCTGAGTAAAAATTAAGAAAATCCAAGAACTCCATCAGAACATGCATTCTACTAGACCATCTAAAAGTTTAGACAAGAAATTATGCTGCTGATCATTGAATCAACAAAAGAACCAGATATCCTGTAAAATTCGATTAGATCGGGACAGTTTTATCAACCAAAATGCACGTGTTTTTTGTTAACTTTGAAAAAAAATTGCCCTTTTGTAAATTGTGCTCAAGCATAAGCTGAGATCAGGCACCCTTACCCTTGTCTGAGTATGTAAACTGAATTTTATCAGTCTTAGTGTTACTGCGATCTTGCCAAAACTAACAGGTTGATAACTAGTATATTCTGAACCCTTGACTATTACGGGTATTAAAGTTGTTTTCGGCATTAAATGACGCACCAAATAATCAGGACTGATAGTTTTTTATTGTATTGCTGACAAACCTGGCAAGTAGTCTTTTTTTATCAAAATCAAGATCTTTTGATTAAAGACATCATCCGGAGTTTTCTTGTTATTTTATAATTTTTCAAACCAAAAAACTGAAAAAGATTTTGAGAATCTGTTTTGGTTAAAACACCACCGAATAGTGAAGTCAAATAAATAAACTATTTTTTTAAATAAATATTATGGTTACAGATAACAAGCTGACAGTAGTTTACAGTCTAAGCTCGCGTGGTCTACTGACAAATGATCCTAAATAAGCAGAATGTTTGAAAATGTAAAACCCATCTATCCATCAAGATCTTATGAGCCAGATTTAAGATTCTTTCTCAAACCTTCATTTTAGGTTAATTTTATATTTCTTGACTTATCAAATGTCCACGATACCCAAAAACTTAACTCAAAAACTATACCTGCAAAATAACTGTTCACTCAGACAATATATTCATACAAATCATAAACGACAGGAATTGGCCTTGTTCGTTTATTGATTAATGAAATCAAGTACTCGTGATATTTGATTCATTATATCCCAGAAACAATAAAGGGTTTTGGATTTAAAAATGTAATTAAAAATTTAATAAATTAACTTAAAAATTAATTAAATATATTTTTATTTACTTCCGATCCTCTCATATTTCATGTTTTGAGGAAAAAATTTAAAGGGGAAACACATAATTCAGGATGGCTGAGGCTTACGGAAGCTATTACAGAAAGTATTTCAGATCATAAAAATCATTCAGAAAAATTCTTTCCTCAATACATAAATTAAGAGGAAATCGATAGTGAATAACAATTTTTTGAAATAATATTTCAGTTAACCCATTAAATTAAAAAAAATCCACTTTTTGATTGCAATTAGTGCATTTGTAAATGCAAACATGGTAGTACATATGTGAATATTGAGATAAACAAGATTTAATTAACAAAGTGACATTAATTCTTAAACGGGCGTTGCATCATCAAAAAGATACCGATTGATGCCTGGTTGAAAAGGTCATAAGATTGTTCGGATCGACAGCGCATTATTTAGTGTTTAAACATCCAGAGAATCGGCTTTTGTTTTGCTGTCTTCATTGATTAAAATATGATTAATGCTCGGCTCGATGTTGTGAGATCGAGAAATGGCAAAATGACCGTTAGATGAAGAATCTCTAATTCGCAAATTCACAAGATTTTAGACAGAAGCCTTCCCGATCCCTCATAAACCTTAACCTCTACCAATTCAAATGTAAAAGAACGCCAATTTTTATTTTGTGACCTTTCAGAGACTTAACATGTCATTAATAATTCCTTTTTGACATTCTTGTTTCATAGTGAATTGGCGCTTTGACAGTTTGCTCAGAAGAAGAGCCTATTAGGACCCTATGTATAATAATTCAATATCTTGGGTGCATCTACAGGCAATTTGTCTAAGCAACTTACGTGATTATAAATCTAAATATCCTGTTTGCAGATGCATATTTACAGAATTTAACTTCTACATGTGATTCCGTTCTGCAGGTCATTCAAGAATTTTGTGTCCGATAAATTACGAATATATACGATTCAGTAATTTACTTTCTGTGCTGTACAAATAACTGATATTTTGCTTCTCTTTACACTAAAAATTAAAATCCAGATATTTTAAATTACTTAATACGAACAATTTTCATAAAAACTTTAAAATTAATCTTTGAGTAGTATTTTAAGTTTTATAAAATTAAATACTTTAAATATTATCTAAATTTTTTAACGCATATATCGAAATTTTAGAACTGCAAATCAAAAAGGAACATTAAAAACAGTAATATTGAATGTCTGTTATTTTTTAAAATTCTTGATATTCCTATTTTGAATTGACTCTTGTTATGCATTTTTAATTTAAGTTAAACATGTTTCGTTTTCGTAAGATTCTTGATATTTCAAATCTATTTTTTTAATAAAAATGATTCTATTCTGAGACAAGTTAAGTTTTGCCTTTTACACTTGAAAAAAATAAACTCAGTACCTAACAATTACGAGAGAAAATATCAATAATCAGAGTAAGTCTAAATATTTGTTGTTTTGACAAATAAAACGTTGTTTCTGAATATCGTTAGAAGCTCAACAAGTGAAAATTCGATGGAAGTGAGGGGTTTTATTAATTCGTTTAAAACTACGAGTATGTTGTTGATAATACAGACGATACGAATAGTCACGTCCCGAAAGGAGATATGCAGTTTGAAATCTATCACAACGTCTATGCTAAAATTGAATACTTTTTCCAAGAATATATTGAACAATTTGACTAAAGTGATCAAAAAAATGTCCGTGGTGTGAAAATTAATTCGTATCGGTCAAATTATTTGGCGACACATTCAATATCTCACCGATCTTTGAAGAAGGATAATTATAGATTAAACAACCAGGCAAATACCCAGTTTAATCTCAATCATTCAATGGATTTTGATTGACAATCCATAAAAAACGATTAATAAAGTTTTTAGCTGTAAAAAAAACCCATGTTTCCAGCAATGGATATTAGTAAAAACTGCCTAACATGGTTTTCTTCACGCATTAAATCTGAAGTCAGTGTAGATTATAAAATGAAAGATAGATGCATTCATGAAATTCATTTACAATCTTTTTTGCAGCTGTCTTTTAAAAAATTTCTGAAATTAATAATTATAAGTTTCTGACGTTAAACTCAGTTTTTGTCATTCCAACAACTCATTATTTAATGACTCATTTAGAGTATAATGATACGTTTTTGCAGAAAAGTCAAACTTTGATGTAAGTTTTTTCAATCAAAGAAAACAGTGTTTGATAAAATTTTTGATAACTAACATCAAAGATTACTTTAAAAAGGGTTTCCGATGATTAAGCGATATTGATCGGTCAATATAGATATTATAAGATTAGTTGATTACTGTAGTCAGTAAGAAGGAATAGAATTAATGTTTTCCATCACGATATTTATCTCATGGCTGTTTCCTTCTATCGTGAATTATCCGGTAACTATTTTATAATTTTATTTTTCCACAATAGTTTTGACATACCTTGTTTTATAACACATGTGCTCGAATTGAATTTATTTAAAAATTAAATCAATTTATAACGCTTGGATTTGTGAGATCACGATTTTGAGGATTGGCAAAATTGCTAAATGGATATGGTTCATTTTAGAACTCTAAAGAACCATAAAATAATCTTAATTTTAAAGTGAAAATTATTTGATAACGTATTTCTCAGCTATACTTTGTTGATGACAACACGATTCGATTTTAACTAAACAAATTTAATGGCACAATCTGTGGGCGAATAGTCCAAATCAAAGTGGTTAACCTATCGGGTACTACTTAAAATCTCAACCAACATTTAATCCGCTAATCTTTGAAGTTTAACCTATGAAAACTAATTCAGTTTTTAATTTATTAATTAAGTGATGGAAAAATCTTAACCACATATGTTTTATTTCTTTTTTTGAACTCATTCGATATTGATCAATAGAAATAACCTTAATTGTGACAATATCTGTCTATCATTATGAATTTTTATCAATCGTTTCGGCTGATCAGTTTTACGGAACCTACTCTCTTGAGTGCTCTGTAAATATTCCGTTTGAAAATAAAACGCCTAAAATCTGATGTTTCATTTTTATACCCGACAATATAACCTAAACCGTTACCACACAAAAAACCATTTTACTTTCCTTTGCAAATCAGGAAATATTTGCATGATAAATTCATTTCGCTTTTTTTCTTCATATCATCTGGAAACTAAATCCACATTTTGAATATCAAAGGATAATCTGTTTAAATATATTCTTATATAAGACTACGAGATTGCTCAAAGAAATACTGTTGGTGGTGGCCATGTTTCGTAAAACACATGCGTCGTTGATTTATGATGGATCAAATAATTCACCAGTCAAAGTCTCTTGAAAATCAATTTTGTAAAGTCATAATGAAGGGACGTTAATTTCTGGCAGAAGAAAAAACATTTCTTGTGTTATTACGTACACCTGATTTCTTATTCAAAATCAGCCAGCGCGACTCCTAAAATGTACCACTATGATATTTATTGCGCACCTCACAATTCATGGTTATTCCTTAAGATATTGTTGCATATCGGACGATATTTTTCACCCATTTTTTTGTGAATAATTATCGACGCCGTGCTCAATAAAAAGCAAAACTCAAAAAAATATCATTCAGAAGTTTAATAGTATCTTTAAGAATAACCCTTAATTTTGAGGTGCGCAATAAATATCACATTGGTAGATTTTGAAGAAGAGCCAGTAGATATTGAGATTGGTAATTTAAAAGTGAATAAGTGAAAATTTAGGAATTAGAAGACTATTTATTAAGAGGGTATAAGCCATAGGCTCCACGATGGATATTGAAAAAATTTATATTTTGAGTTGGTTGGAATTTGCCATTTACTGATAATATTCCATTAATTATTCATTTTCAACTTGTCTTACGTCTTTGATTCCAACTTTTTGTGACCATTCCAGAAACTGTAAATTATCATTTTTTAAGATGTTTCTTCGGTAAATTAAAGCTAAATAACTAAAATATTTGATGGCTAGAAAAACCACACTGTTTTCGACATTTATTTCATATGAAATAAATCATAATGCGATGGCTATTCAATGCTAGATTTTTTGTTTTAACTTTTGATTAACTATTTTGCTTTTTTTATCTGTCAAAAGCCCGATAACTTAGAAAGAACTTCTTAAATGAAATCAAAATAAGCTGTTTTCTTACTAAATAACACCTCAGAGATATTTAACGATTAAACCGACAAAACGGTATCGTAACACTTCAGATGATTAATCATCTTTTTACGTCAAATACATCCACGAAAAATCAAAAAGAAGTTATATTATTATAATGGTAGTTATCGTGATTGTGATTGATCTCGTTTCACGTGGAACTGATTTAAGATGCACAGCTATTATCACAAATTTTTCAAACAATACAACATAAATTTTCATATTAAAACCTCAAATTTTTTTCAATTTAAACATGTGGATTTTATACCTGCCAAAAGTATTGGTTGATTCGACGAAATAATTAGTTTGCTTCACTGTAATTGCACATTTATCTCATGAATTCGATTAAACCCGTGTTCCACATATGAAAATTATAACATGTTAATCGATCATAAAAATGAATTTTTCCTGATTTAACGTTTACTTTGGAATGAAGTGATCAAATGATTGAAAGGGGGTGTTTTTATTTAAATATTCTTATAAAATCAAAATTTTAACTTGAGACGTTATGATTATGGGCATTTGATCCGAACTTTAATTTCTAAAATTGAAATAAAACTAGTTTTTGGGTACTTTTGGCATCTAAGGTATTAGTATAATTTGACTTTCTTTTGTGTTGAGATATTGAACTTTTACTTTTCTCTAATTAGATCATTGAAAAGTCTTGTAAAACAAATTTCATTAAAAATTATTATATTATTTAAATTCCATATCAAAAATCCATTTAAATTATTTTATATTAGATTTAAACATTCTTGTCGGTTATAGGTTTATTTTGTCACCTTGAATCCCGATATATTTACAACATTCTAAAAATATGTCACAGATAGTGACTACTTCAGGATTTTTCTGCAAAAAAAATTGTCATCAAGTTGATATCGATAGTATTTGCACTCATGATGTTTTTATATCAAATCGTTCCACAGATCGCAATATCTTAAACCGATTTTGTCAAATATTATATTTATAAATGCTAATATATTTTTTTATTTCTCATGCATCTGTTAAGGTCAGTAAAATAGATTTCTATTTTAGCTTTCGAAATCTACAATTTATCTCATTTTATTGATTTTATGACCTCTTATTAAAATATTGAACTTGTTGTAATTCATTATTTTATTTTTCAAACATTTTTAGAGGCGCATTGGAATCAAAATTAAGATGGATAACTTCGAAATTGTTAAAGGTTATAATGTTGAATATTTTACATGTGAAAATGGGCAAAAGGAAGATTTCAAATCATGTCCAATCAAAGTGTTTATGAACATTCCTGGAACAAGATTTGTACAAATATATGAGGCCATTTCAGTTAATTCGGCCAAAAAATTTGAGTATGTCACATCTTATCAATGGACAGGGGAGTTTGAAATTATTCAACGAACTTTTAGACACTTTTCCATTTACTTCGCATCTAACATTCATAAAAACCTGGATGGAAAGAACGTAGACAATTACCTGATTGATGTTTTAACATGCGAGTTTTCAACTGGGTTTTATACCCGAAAATGTACGAAATGCATGGGTATTATAGGAATTGTGCGTTATACTGCCTTACTAAAGTAACCAGATTGTGATTTAGATATCACATTATGGACATAAATTTTGAACCATATCGAGCCATCGTTATAAGAATACCAGAAATAGTTGTTGACAAAAAACATGGTGTATCAAATTTCCAACTTCGAAAAAAAACTTCTGATTCAATATTTTTTTACAATATGCAAAAAGAGTGCTATATAAAATTAAAAATTCAATGTGGTAATGAGCTGAACTATTTGCGAAGTATTTGTTTGTTCGAAAAAACCAAAATATCGAACTTCTTTATAGATTTAGTTTTCGATAAAAATCTCACATTCCAAGTATTTTTTAACGTTAAAAAGACAAACAAAATCATATACGCCTATTTATTTGACAAAGGGGAATATTATGAAACGGAATTTACCGATGAGTTTTATTTCAGTTTTGATCATCCCTACCAAATACAAACATATTACATCAATAGATCCGATCCTGAAGTTATTTATATTAAATCTGAAATTCAGTAAGTTTATAATATTTTCAGCGCGACCGCATACTATTACTATGGCCATAACTTACAGAGTGTAGATCTGAAAAGAGATAACTTGTATTCGATTCCTAAAGGTATGTAAAAATATTTCGTTTGTAAAATAATACACATGTAAAATGTTTTAAAAACAAATAACTGTTCGATAATCTCAACATATGTCGAATATCTAGGATCTTACTCTTTAAGGCACTCTTGTTTAAATTTTAAGCCTAAAAATGAAAGTGCAATCCAACATTATAAGCATGATGGCATTGGTAGCGTTGGTGACCATAGTTATGTGCGCGCTCTAAAAACATGGATGATTTCAGGAAATTCTGTTCACAATTTCCATATTTTGAACTTTTGTCATCGTACTAGTCATTTAAGATAAGTTGTAACCTTCAATATGTCTAAATAAAACAAAAAGAGCGTTCATTGGTATGGAGCGATGAGTGGGCTTCGTGTAATGCAATAAATAACGATAGTCGCTTCCGAAGGGAATAAGTTAACCGTTGGCAAAATTTCATTTCGCAAACGGGGGTACACACGCAAAATGTGGAAAGCACGTGGATGTAATTAAGGTTAAAAATCATAAAGAATATCAGTGGAACGTCAGAGGATTAAATAAATTCGCATCTGCCTGTATTTATATGTCGCTCAGAAATAAGTACTCCTCTTTGGTAAATCATCCACGGGGGTCGAACATGCGCATAGCATGGGTCATGAACGCTACCAATCCCAGAATTTTATATAACCTTTTCTCAATTATCGTCTACGACAAATAATTAGCTAATTTATATTTAGCAAAATTATTATATTTACCAAATTAATTTCCTTTTGGAAACTGCTTTTTAGTGATAAGATTAAAAGATCTAGTTAGGTTTACCAGATATTATTATATGTTGATCGGCCCAAGGTTCCTACGCCCTAAATTATTAAACATCGCTTAAAATTCAATCAATTACAATGGATCCTCTGATAAGTTAAAGAAGGCTTAATAATACAATTTTTGACCTGTTTATGATACAGAGAATGTTAGAAATACCATATCCTCATGATTTTTAACCTAAAAATATTTTTACTTCCCATTTTACATCGAAACCATTGCTCACACCTTCCAGATGTAGGAATATAATAAAGTACGTAGAATACTATTGGGAAATTTCTTTAAAACCCCGATATACGCAGTTTCAAAAAACTTAAGGAATCTCTTATATACGAACATTTATAATAAATTATTTTGTAATATTTCCTGTTTCATGATTCATTGAATCTTGTACGATTTCTCCTGGCTGAATTTGGATGTATCTGATTTTTTTCAATGCGATGAACTGACTACATGAACAAATCATAAAGATAATAAATAAGAAATATTATAAACTCATCACAACAATCGAATTTTATTCATCCCACGGCCGGTTTTCATAAGATGATGACAGATCTTTAATTTGCGATACAACTTCCATCAAACCATAATCTGATATCCACCTTTTGATTGATTAGGATACTGAATAATAAATTGTGTTCTCCAATTCATTGGAGAACCTATGATATACCTCTGAATGATTTTTACATTGAAAAATTCCACCGAAAAACCGATCAAGAGTAAATTTTCTATGATATTTTACGATTTCGTGATAAATTTATCAGATGTTTTTAAATTCATAACGTTAATGGTCGCTCTTTGTTTTTATGGATAAATTAAAGCTTTGGATTAAACAATATCCTGATAAAAAGGGGTCCCTTTAACAGTCACAATTTTGAAAATCTCATTAACTCAAATTCAAACAGTTAAAAATACTTTCAGGCTCTTTTTTTTATGTTTTGAAAACGTATATTAAATGAATGAATCGACTTATTTTATTTGATTATATTTGGTGGGAAAACTTTTCATAAACCGTCACCAGATAATTCTATCCAGATAAATCTCTTAACTCTAAGAAATGTTTGATAACATAGATTACAAATTTTCTGTTTAAGTAAAGCGGGTTGAAAGTTTGGTAATCATTAACCTGGTGATCAGTTGCGCGCGCATTGGGACCAAAAGATTTAGCACTAATTACATGTTTATAGTAAAGATTAAGTACTTTTTATCGCACTGGGTTTTTACGCTAAATTGACTTTTTTAAAATTCAACTTTTTCGGCGAAAAAATTATGATCAATATAAAAAATTGTGAATAATTTTTAGTTTTCAATAATTTTTATTTTTAGGATCCATCTTACATAGAAACTCAGCTGGCGATATTAACCATCACAGTATTGTTTCGGCATGATTTTACACAATCGAAAAAAGGGG
>JWZT01002598.1:157350-175317 GCA_000827895.1 Thelohanellus kitauei
ACCAAGAGGAGGATGGTAAAAATATCATACATGAAAATCAGTTTGGCGAATGTTTTTTGACTGTGGAGCGAAGGGCATTAGAATTTAATTAGTTAAAATATTGTAAACGTTCATTTTTTCAGAAACAGGAATCACGTATTGTACTAAGTGGTATCCGCTTATTTATAGTTACTTATAATGGATAAATTCTGACTATATATAAAGCCAAATAGAGTTTTCGTTATTTTAGTTATAAATTTCGCATTCGATTGGGTATGCACGCAAGTTTACAAGTGTTTAATTTGATCAAATTCTATTGCCTTTCGCTCCACAGTCAAAAAAACATTCGCCAAACTGACTATTTTGTATGATATTTTTGCCATCCTCATCTTGGTTAATACATTCAATACGTTTATTGAAGTAAACTATCATTTGATATCAGCTCTAAAAATATAGGTAGCACCGATTGATCGTAAAGCCCGGTAATTTGTTTAGCGTACTGATTCTGGGAAGAATCAAATTAGGAACATCAATAAATGAGTATGATTTAACCGTAGTTTACTAAATTGTGGCTTGATGAAAGAAATGACTGACTTACTATATATGGCGTGATATTTGTAGTAGTTTCAATATTGAGAATTTAAATTCGTCAGGCTATAATTTAGCCTTCAGAGGATAAAATGGGGAGGACTTCAAAAAACATCTGATGAACGCTACTACGAAACACGTAAAGGTAGAATACTTCAGAAACAGATTCAAAACATCGTATGGAATCGCTCCAAATAAATCTGAGTTGAGTCTCTTTCATGGGATGAGTTAGGGTAGAATCTTGAGATATTAAACTAATTTTCGTGGCTGTCTCAAAAAATCATCCACTTTTTCACTGGTTGGAGAGTTAAAATGTAATACAAAAACAACGTGATAAAAACTGACAGATTTTATGTTTGATGTTTATGAAACACGCGAGTCACTTGAAAACCAATAATTAGTCAAGATTTAGAACAGACTGGTTCGATACACTCAAGAAAATGAATGCGTTCTCAATTGATAGATTGTGAGTTGGATAAGCTTCCACATATCAATTATGAAAGTTTGATGAAATTATTTTTGCTTTTGGCCATCGAAATTGGAAAGAACAAATTTTGATAAATATTGATGTCTGGAAATATTGAAATATTTCAAAATGAAAACGTGAAAGCACTAATCCAAGAATTATAAGGTCCGACAGGATTCATCGTTTCAAAACTTTCTTCCTCGAGAACTAGTACTATAGTCATAAAATGGATTAGTCGATGGCGTAATCCCAAAACTAGCAATCTACTTTATTTATATGCCTATACAATAATTGCCAAATTTTATGTTTTGCAATTTTTTCCATTTCATAGCAGAAAAATCAAATATTGTTTGCCGTTCTTTCAAAGTGTAGATGATGCCACTATTTATCACTCACAAAATGAAGAATATCTAAAAAAAGCAATATTTCAAACTTTTGAAGTTTTTAAAAGGATAAAGCGGATCAGAGAGGGTAATAATCATAATAAGAATAGTTTGAGATTCCCTTAAATTGGTTTCGATATCAATTAGCATCTTCGAAAGAAATTTCGTCAGAAGGATCCTTGATATATTTGATGATTGGTTCTGACTTAAACGTCAACAAGTATCGATAGTGTTCCTAAAATTATAAAAAGAATTTAAATTCACCAGTCAAATAGTTCCGATGTTAATGTACCTGGTTTTACATTAAAAATTAAATTTGTATAATTCTTCGAAAATTATCATGCCGTATCTTATGATTTAATATCGAGTAATAATTAAAAGAAAACATAATGTTGATATATATTAAAAACACTCAGTTTTAAAATTTCTACAATTAACTGAATCGGCAAGAATTAAATGGGGAGGATGGAGTTGTGGTAGCTGGTAAAAATGATGGAAGAACCCTACATTATTAAATGCACAGATGAAAGAAGGCTTCGTGTAAGTATCGAAGGTGATATTAACATTTGTACTGAGGGAAACGTGGAAGAATTACGTCCCTTTCCACATGACTAAATCACGGAGACGAGCAAAACAAATTAACTATACCTTAAAATTGACTCGACAAACCTCAAATAAAAGATATGATCCAGGCATCAACTTTGAAAGAAGAAATTATTATGATTGGTATCGAGAAATATATATCTACTCAAAAAATACAGTAAAATAAATTGATGAAAGTCACTTCACTCTTCATATGATTGGAGCACATGCTCAGAAAAGAAAGCGATAACTACGAATACAGTTCCCTCAAGAAATTAATGGAAAAACATCAACATGATCCATGCACATAATTTCAGTAATGTAATAAATGCGAAACCAGTACTATCTTCAGAAAACGATTCCTGATAAAATTGGCCATGATTCTTGGGATATAATAAGAGTTTATTATTTTTACTTACTACTTGGGGTTTCGCCATTTTGACATCGAGTTTAATAACTAGTATCCAAATCATAAATTGGGTTGCCGGACATGGTCCCTATCCCAACCCCTGTGAGAAGAATTTTTGCCAGATAATATCTATTGTTAGGAGAGATGGTACATTACATGGAACTTGTAAATTTCATATCAAAGCTGGTGGTCAAACAGCAGATACTAATCTAGATAGATACATAAACAAATGTGAATAATTCTTTCAACGTTCGATAAATGGAGGAGACATCAGGACATAATAAGACTTTTGTTTTGCTGATTTCTATTTTTTCAGTGTTAAAACCTCCTTTCATAAATGGTTACAATCAAATTTTAAATGCATAACCTGGTACTTCATTGGAGAGGGTATGCAATTGGGTGAACTTTGAAACATGACGAAACAGTTCCAGTCCATAGATAATACTGTGAAACGATCGCGTTTTCGGAAGCGAGTCGGTCACCTGTAAAATTTGGTTAAAACAAAGCAATTGATACATTATTGGTCTTTTATACGCATGTGCAAACATAATGTTTAATGTTATTGATTGAGTTTGGATATTAATGTATGAACATGGCCACAGAAGTTTCTAAAGATCAAGACATCACAGAACCTCCGAAACCAGCCAAAGTCAGCTTACTTGACAGGCTGGTGACTCAGGTACCTCCCTCGAAGCCTGATAAAAAGAAGAAAATTCGACGAAAGCGTTTGGAATTGGCCAAAAAAATTTTCAATCATATAAGGGAAAAATGTCAAGATGTGGATCAAGAAATCGAGGATGAATTGGTGATTTTTTCCAGATTCGAAAAACCTCCATTGAAACCCGAGAATCCAGAAAAGGGTTTTCAGCCTCCAAAGGTTGAATTCGATCACTTAGAATTATTAAGGCCATATTTAAATATTATAAATGAGTTTAATTTACACCCAATACCCAAAAGATTTACCACAACAAAATACTATCGCAAAGTCGGATATAATGAATATGAAAATTGGATCGGTAGTATGATGCTAAATCCTAAGGATCTTCCTGGAGACTATCGTAATGATATTCACACCATACGAGCTGGATGGATACCTTCAAGTAATCAGCGCACCTGGAGTCAGTTCTTGTCAAATGGCATCCACGGACAAGAAATATCTAGTTTGCGTACAATAGTTTATCGCCATATGCTCAACTCGCTATGCAAGCTAAACACTAATGATCCAGAGCACTTGAACGTCGATGCAAATCACTGGTTCAGTCTATTTCCGACACAGACTAAACTAATTCACACTGCACAATGGATGGACGAATGTATTTTATCCTTAGATGACCTTTTAACCAATCGCACTGAATCTATGGTTTTCGACCCTTCTACCACTCTAGATGCTTGTGCCGAACGGGATATTGAGAAAAATGAGCGCAGTTTGATTAGGGACAACCTGTCTAAGCTTAAAATTGTAAAATTCAACAACAAAAACCAGTTGGAGTTTATAAACCACTCAAAATTATTCTACATTTCAGCGGACGAGTATTACTGGCCTCCAAAACGAACAGAAGTAGTTGAAGATGAAATTTATAACATAAATATCAAGCACTCCCTACCAGCACTGGATTTGCAACGGACGTTTTTCCCAACATATATGGATATTTTACATTTAAGACGCTGGCACAGGCCCCTGTTGAGCGATTTTCATCATGGAAGCAAAATGAAAGTTGGAACCCATGTGGTTCAAAATCTGAAAACATACAACGAAGAAAGTTTGAAGATCTACCAAGAAATTATCGAGGCCAGCAAATCATCTGACATATTTTTGATGAAATCGATGAAAGATCTCTCATCACTCAATGGCCACTTGATGCTACTTGAATATAGTGAACAATTTCCAATTCTATTGTCTCAAATAGGAATGAACTCCGTCATAAGAATCTATGTCAATAAGGGTCAAAGAAACGTGATTTCTCCAAACCAAGAGTATGGCGAGGTTGTTGAGGTTCCACCAAACATGTCACCTTTTCTAGGTCCTCTGCCTACCGGAGAAGCGCTTATGGTTATAGATAACAACATGTTCAGGGCTCCCATTTTTATGCACGATTCAAAAGCCACGGATTTTCATGTGATTCGTAATTCACATGGTTATTTTATACGAACCATTTCCAAAATATTCATCGTAGGGCAAGAACATCCTAAAATCGAAGTTCCTGGTCCTAATTCAAAAGCTGCGATGCGTTGTGCAAGAGAGAGATTACAGTCGTACATTTTTAGTCTCTTTATCAAGAGTAAAGACAACCCAAAAAGAGTGAAAATAGCTAGCGTTAGAAGAGCGTTTAAGCAGCATTCCGAAAACAGCATAAGAAAACGGCTTAAAATATGTGCTACATACTTCAGACAGACGGGTTTATCGGGGAAGTCTAACTGGTGGGTGCTCAAAAACGATTTCAGACTCCCCACATACGAGGATATGCACGAAAGAATCCAACCGGAAATGATGTGTGCATATTACTCAATGTTAGCGGCTCAGAGACGACTTAAAGATGCAGGATATGGAAAAAAGAGTCTCTTCATGGCGGAAGAGGAGAACGATGATGATAATGATAATACAAAGAATATCGACGAGGAAATTTTGTGTGCCCCATGGCATACTACACGGGCTTTCATATCGAGTCAAAAAGGCAAATGCACTATGTCTGTCAACGGGTTTGCAGATCCTACAGGTTGCGGAGAAGGCTTTTCCTACGTTCGTCTCCATTCTAAAGGTTCTCGGGAGGATGGTGGAAAAGCTTCAGATCACTCATTCAGAAGATCTAGAGGGTTGCATGGCTTAGATGGGGATTTGCGTAAATTGAGACTCAATGAATGTAGACAGGTTTTGCAAGAACTGGGTGTTCCTATGGATCAGATCGATCGTATGCAACGGTGGGACATGATAAATCGCATTCGTAGCGTTGCTAACACATCAAAGAACCCCAACGTCCAGGATATTATGAGTAAATTCTCAAAGCCCTCAAGGTTCGTCGGTTTTGAAACATCGGAAAAATATCGCGAGGCCTGCCAGTCGATATTTGAACGTCAGAATCGAGTTCTAGCCTCCACGCAGGAGTACTCAAGCGATGAGGAGGAACTCGACGAAGAAGACAGTGATATAGAGGCACTTACAAAGGATTTAGATTCCTTAATACAGACCAAAGATGATATTTTTTCGAAGAACATAGAGGAAGAAGAGGGTTGCCGCTTGGATTTACTGAGATTGTTGGAACAGGATAAATTTTTGGTCGATATTAACGAAAATATAAATGAGGAAACCTTAGATACCCTTCCAAGCACAAGAATTTCAAGTCTTTTGATCCACAGAAAGTTTATTGAGGAGGAAAAAGAGTTCATACGGACGGAGGTGGTGACCGATCCAAGAATAATCAATGCATATCTCCGAATCACCAAAAACCCAAATTACCGCCAGGTTTATGCAAAACACGACTCAAAAACAATTGAAGAACTGAGAAAAGAGAAGAAAAGAGTTCAGGATCAACTTCGTCGCATTAAAAGAAACCAAGATGCCGAACCAGTCGAACCTAAAGTTGAAAATAAGGAAAAACCAGTTGTTAAATCTCACGTTAGATGCACCGCATGTGGTGAAATTGGTCACATGCGAACCAATCGTATTTGTCCGCGTTACATTGAAACACATCCAAATGCAGAGAATAAATCGCCAGATTCGGATGAATCTGATCTAGACAAAACTGCGGATTCTCCGGGCGAACGCAAGGAGCCGATACTTAAAGTACAGGGGACAAAGTTAATTTTTGATAAGTCGTTACTTGAAGCTGCCGAGGATCTAAACAAGAAACCATTGAATTTGAAGATCCCAAAAGACATGTTGAAGCGCAAAAAACGCGCAGAAGACTATTACTGCTATTATTACAACAAACAGGTCAGAAATACTACTTCCCGAAGGCGTCCAGACCCGAAAATTTACTTTAACGCAATTTTAGAGGAAATTGTTATACATTTGAAGGATCTACAAGAAAGCTGGCCATTCTTGCAACCTGTTTGCCCAAAAAAAGTTCCTGACTACTATACGATAGTTCAAAAGCCGATGACTTTGCTTTCATTGAGAGACGCAACTAAGGTTTTAAAATATTCGCACCGGAGTCAGTTTATTGATGACCTCAAACTGATTGAATACAACTCTATTCTTTACAACGGTTTACTGCATACCATCACACAATGTGCAAAAGTTTTAGTGGAGAAAGGTTTATGTGAAGTCCAAGAAAAAGACAACGAATTGCAGATTTTAGAGTTGGAAATTAACCCATTGCTATCCGACGATCCACAACAAAAAATGTCATGGATTTTTGAACATATCACCAACAATGCGCGATCTCTTTCCTGTGCTCATCCATTCCTGTATCCTGTAAACTCAAAAATTGTACGAGACTATAATCTTTTCATTCAAAAGCCGATGGATCTGGAAACAATCAAAATCAACGCCTCTAGCAATTTTTATTCGACCAAGGACTCATATGTGCGGGACGTTGACCTTGTTCTCAACAACTGTGTGCAATATAACGGCCCCAATCACGCGTACACTAAAATGGCACACGAGTTACACGACTACATTATGAAAATGTTGGAAAAGGTTGTATTCTATCTGATTTTAGGAATCTGAGGTGATAAAGAAATGCGAAGATGAATTGAGTCAAAATGTCAAATCTTTTAACTCGTCGGGACAAACTCCAAAAGTTATGGATTCTCCAAAGGTTATGGAGTCCCCAAAAATAGTTGGTAAATATAATCTCGATTATATAGAATTGGATCATGTGTCAGAAATGTCGGGAGAGGCTGAATTACTCGAAGATCTTCAATTATCAGAAGAAAGTGACCACAATAACGACGAACTCACTGGATGAAGAATCCTATGTTTAATATTTTATCAAATTGTAGATATTATTTACTTTTGTGTTTTTTAGTCTTTTTAAATTCTAGAATAGATAAGCTAAAAACATCGTTTAAGATAGAGTTTCGAACACGTTTCTGCATCAAGCCGCACCAACGCCGTTCTTGCCTTACATTCTCATTCTGAATGGCAAGTTTGGTCAGGCTCACACATCAACCGCAATTTTAAGCAGGTGAATAAAATGAGGGGACAGATATTATATTAATATCAACTGGTCTCAAAACATGTATCTCCACGTGGATGTTGGTGTTATGAAAGTGAGAACGCCCAACGAAACTAGTTTTCTTTTATGAATTTTCTGATCACGTATAGTTTCATGGTATCTTTCATCGAATCCTGATGATTTGAATACACCCACGCAGACATATGATAGGGTTTTACCCTGAATAAAAAAGCTGGAGCTTTAGGCTCCATAGTAATATACGAATTCCTGACCTTATTAAACCCCCGCTCATTATACGATGTTAGTAGAAGCGGACTTAACATCATTAATTAGTTCCCCTTTCTACACAATAAGGCGGTCTCATGATGCTAATATTAGCTCTTGAAATCGGAAGTTCTCAGGGACGTCATATATTCATAAAAATATAGGTTTTTTTCATGATCAAGGCCTTGATATTACGAACTAGTTTCTAGCAAGGTTCTAGGAGCTCCAATACGGTCTATCGTAACCGTCCGAGCATTGCCGCAAATTAGCCTCTGTCCTACAGTGCAATGTTGAAGGTCTGATATTTCAAGCATTTAATTCACGTGTAAATTCGAATAATCTCTATCAGATGTTGCTCCTGTTAGCAGATTAAAAATCTTGGAACAACTCGACCTGGAACATGTTGGTTCGGTTCAAATTCGTTTGTCACGGTTAGCATTTCATTACGAGATTCGGGGTCCTGTCAAGTTGGATCTATCATCAAATGTGATTTTTGTGATATACCTAATGAATCCATACTTGGACAGTGTTCAGGCATGCCTCAACATATGATGATAGCCCAACAGTTGAAGCCTAACCATTAATGATGCGCAGAAAAGACGAGCGGACCTACTCTTTTTATTTTAAACGCAATAATACCATAGTTACAACAAAAACAATAAAACCCATGTATGATTGAAAAAAACAGAACTCATTTGATTGGAAATTGATGGATGATAATTAAAAATCAAGAGAGAAGCGTCTTGATGTTTAAACCATTTTGAGAGGCTGAATAACCTTGGTATCCAATCCAATTTTGAATTATTGTTTCAAACGATCTTGATATTATGACACTACGTACTATTGAGAATATCAGAACCCTTTTCTTTTCAATCACACAGACCACAGATTTTATTTGCAAGATGGTTTCAGGCTTTAACCATTGGAACGGAGGAATGGAGAAGGTTCAATATTGTACCCGTCTACAGATATTATGACAACTAAACTTCAAAAATCTTCAATTTGACAACATGTAGTAACACGATAAAAAAAGATACCACATCAATGTATAACCGCCTAGGTCTATAGAATCGCATCAGAAACTTGACCACATAAACCTTGTGAAGGTTCCAAGTCAAGTTACACGGTTCCCCCCTAAATAAAAACATTCTTATGCATCAACGAGTCAAAGCATCAATCTTCCGTGTAATAAATCAACAGCTCCGAAACACCAATTCTTCACTTCATTGTGGAGTAAATTTTCACACAGCCGCAAGCAGTTTTTGATCATTTTTGCATCGCGTTATCAAAACAGTTGAAGTGGTTGAACCGTAGGGCCAACATGCTTCGTTATCATAATCTACACATGCGCAAAATGTGTGATAAAAATAACCACGCTCCGGTGATTAGGATTGGGCCTTCTATTTTGAATGCGGATCTCTCAAGATTGAGCGAAGAATGTCAAGCACTAATGGCCGAAGGGGCTGATTATTTACATCTCGACGTCATGGATGGGTCAGCATTTAGCTTAAATTAAGTTCGTTTGTTCCGGAAATAACATTTGGATCCCCTGTTGTCAAATGTTTAAGAGAAAAAGTTCCAGGGACCTATCTCGGTAGAGTTTTTCTTGATTTAATAGCTTTAATTGGCCCGTATCGAAAATTGGCCATTTACTTAAATGTTTTACATTTGAGTTTGGGAGGTGGAAACGTTTTCTGTTAACTGTAGCATACGCCCGACAAAAATCAGTGCTTATCAGATATTTTGTAAAATTAAACTGCTTTCAAAATGGGATGTAATTAACGTCTGATCTGAATTTCGATACCTAAAGATTAACTTGGTTATTTGGTTTGTCGGGTATACTTGGAGTTAATCCATAATTATTTTATATCTCATCTTCATTAAATCACGATGAATATTAAACCATCAATTTCACACGCATTTATAACAGCTCTGTTACATTATGGATACATTATTTCATGTGCGTTAGTCGAATGCTTTGAAATGTCTAATTTTGGAAAACAAATAGCAAAATATTTTTCAATTATAGGCCTAGTCTGTTTCCTTTCCCCAGTAATTTTATCTCCTAAATCGCGTTAAATGTGTTTGCATTTAAATTTCTGACAATGTAGGCCAGAGTTCAACCATTTTCCCAAAATAAATTAGTTAGCCTTTTGAATATTATATGGCTGTTATTCGTCTAATTTTTATAATATCCGATGCTTCCGAAAGCGCGAATCGCAGTTTTAGATTACACGAATTAACTTCATGTTCTTATCGCTCAACACTTATTCAAAAAATCCAACACAATTATTGATGAACTTTGTTTTAAAAATTACATATGATTTCATTTATCTTTTATAGATGCTCACATGATGGTAGAACATCCAATAAAGGTATAATTTAGCTTATGAAATAGTGGGTAAAAGGAATGTCCATGGCAGGCGCCGACCAATATACTTTTCATTTGGAATCTTTAGGTAATTTTTGTTTAATCTTTGATGATCCTTTCAACGTTATTAATTTGATTCGGGATGCAAATATGAAGGTTGGGCTGGCAATAAAACCCAAAACTCAAGTGGAGGAAATCATAAAGTTCATTGATAAAATTGACGTGGTTCTTATAATGACTGTGGAACCAGGCTATGGTGGTCAAAAATTCATGTCTGATATGGTTCCCAAAATCGAATTTTTACGTTCCCGTTACCCATATTTGGATATTGAGGTTGATGGAGGAGTGAACACCCAAACGGTCAAAGATTGCTCAAAGGTGTCAATTTTTAATGTTTAAGGCTGGCGCCAATATGATTGTGGCTGGAACGTCGATAATTCGATCGAACGACAGGGCCAAGGTCATTGAAAAACTGAAAGTTAAATGCAGAAAACATTTTTATGGAAGCATTTTTACATCAAATGTGGTCCATGAAAAAATGGATAATTAAAATTATTTTCGATGACATAGAATCAAATATTAGTTTTTTGAAATGCAGACTAATATCAATTTTTCCTTTCAAAAAAAGTATTATTCATATATACTAATGTACGAAATTCGTTACCTCTGAAATATCAAGTCAACCGCAACAAACATGGAAAAAAATCCACCCAAAATATTCTGACATGAATAATCTTGGTATTATTTCAAACATTTATTACACACATCGGAACTCTATTCTAAATTATTTAGAAATATTCTGGTTTGTATGACAACCTGAAATAGGCTTACCCGTCAATCTAAGACACTAGTTCACACTATAATTATCTGATATTTGTGAGAATTACAGGTATTTACCTTGGAAATGCCAAAGATTATTCTATTATAAATAATCTACACATGGCAATAAATAATTAAGCTAAGTCTACACCTGAATCTTTAGAATTTTTCATTCAAGATTCAGATAATTGTATATTTCCTGTAATTATACCGTGTAGAATTTGCCTTCTTCTGAAAAAACAATAAATGACTTTCGATTTTTTATTGTAAGGATCTTGAACTGTAAAAGAATTATTACCATATATTTTTTCAACATTTTAATCATGTATTGGTGATATTAATAACGTTGATTTTCATAGGTTTTCATCAAACAAATTTAGTCTGAGCGAAAAACCCAAAACCCTAATCGAAAATTTTGAAAAAGTATTTTGGTCGTACTAATTACTGTTTTCAAATCAAAAATTTTCACGCAGTACTTAGATGTACGTTCAAGAAAATTAAAAAAATAATAACATTGATGAATAATTTATTTAAGGGAAGTATATAAACTTGCAACAGATTTAATACAATCAATAACGTTTGGAAGGATCGAAGATGATTTGAATCATAGAAACAAGCCATAATGAAACGTCGGAGTTTTATCATTCTGACTAGGGATACCCTGGGAGGGTCTTTTGATTTTCCACTAACATTTTTTTAATCTGTATAAATGAACCCGTTAACGGGTGACGAAACTGTGGTTGGCATTAAAATAGTCCCATTTATTACTCCAGCTCATCATAAATTTCCCAACAATAATTTATGGTTGGGTAATTCGGTAACGCTTTCTTAGAAATTACATCAATCAGATTAATTTCATTCATTTAGTTTTGAGATAAGGGTACAAGGAAAACATCTCTTGTCGCACGATGTATCCATTGACAACCTATACCCGTTCATTATCGACCTAATTTTATTTTACCAACCTTGATCTCTCAAATTTCAAATATAAATAAGGGCGATTATTTTACTCCAAGATTCCTACACTACAAGAATGACGATTTCTCATAAGTAAACAAATTGGAAATTGACGTTGTTGACAAGTCAAACAATTTATTGTATTGGACTCGTATATGGTGTACTCGTAGTTAGATTTGCTCGTGAGCATATCGAGTTCAGATGTGCGAGATTTCAAGAAGTATTCCTTTGAAAATTAATGAATGGTTATTATTAATGTGGCTCTGTGAATGTCGTATCAAAACCCTAAAGGAAGAATGGAACTATCTTTCCGATTATTATAAACGGCCTTGTTGAGTTTTTATAGTCAAGAACAAGTCTTTCCTATTAACTATCCTCTCTGAAAGTATGAATTCATTGATGATGAGTCAGATTGTTATATATTCGCAGTAAAATAAAATATTTTACATAGAGTAACTGAGAATTGGGTCCGACCAACGTATCCAGTTATTAAATTCAAACTCAGGGAGCGATTACGAAACAGGTTTAATTGACGAGTCTGCTCAACATAATAAACATTCCGAATTTGCACCGGATATTGCAATCAAAACCATGAATGTTGAGAATCGATGCCATGAAACGTGGCAATCAAAACGGTGGTTTTTTAACAGCATAATACTGGAGAACAATTCTCAATTATACATAAATATCTTAAATTGCTTCAAGGCATCGTTTCTGACAAAATTCGACTATTACAGTGTCTTGCAATCAATTTAGAAAAAGGTCAACGAAACAGTTTTTGCTAATTTACTGAATTCACTGTTCTTTTTCTAAATATAATTTACCTGCTTGAAAAACAGACACTGATTTTGAAATAGACTGCGAGGGTGCCACCTGCACTCGAAATAGATTGCAAGGCACTGTATTATTGGGGTCAATGTACGGGGTGTGGAAGCAATTGAATTAGAGCTCCCAAATTCCCCTATAAAATAATTCATGGTATCGTATAAAAATTGGAGGGATAGTAGGTAGTCATCAAATCAAACAAGGAGGAGCAATTCAAGTTAAGTTTATCCAAAAATATCATAGTTTGTTGTTGAATGATGAATGACAATTTTATCCAATCGGCGAGGCACGTCCAAAACCGTTTAAATATAAACGTCAAGTTTACGACAGTTTGGAATTGGGTTAAAAGGTTCAGTTTTACATATAAAATGACATTCCAATTCTCATATAGCATTTTTATGAATACATACGAGAGGCTTGTCCTAGATAAAAAATTTGGCCAGGCAAAATGTGTTGGGACAATGACCGTACTCAAAGAATAGTCTCATCCCATTTTGAAATTACTACTGATGACTAACATTATTTGCTACATTAAGAGAGTGTTTTCAAGAAATTCTGGAACCTGCAAGATTTTTCGATAGAGTTATAAAATCAATATTATTTAACGAATATTTTATTTCGAATGTGTTGTTCAGATTATTCAATAAACGCAGGCTTGATTGTCGTGATTGAAGTAAATTGTTTCAAAACCAGATTTCACTAACTATTGTACGAGGAAAATTCGAGATTCAAATTATGTCTTCCCCACTGCGGTCTGCAACCATAATAATATGCAGTCGAATTAAGTCAGAAATGATGTCATGAAGAAGTTTAAATTATTTATGTAAACTTGAGAATTGTTCATCCAATATAGTGTTGTTAAAAATGTCACCATTCTGATTGTCATGTTTCACGGGTTCGATCTTCAAGGTTCATAGTTTTGATTGTAAAACCCTGTAGAAAAATTAAAGTTATGCATCGATAATGTTACTTTGGTGATAATTTGATTTCATATTATTATCGATGTTTTAACGAAGGAAATACATTGAATCGAAAAAAATCTACCTATTACTTTGTAATAACTCTGCTCAAACTTTTCAGTTTAAAGATCAAACTATAAGAGCATAATAGATAAAAATAGTGGCATTAACCATAAAACACACCCTACAGCAGTGTTTTTCAAGGTTATGATTATTTTGGACCCGTGATCGGACCTTAAGTTAAACGTATTGCGCATTCTTCAAAATGGAAACAAGATTCATTAGGATGTGCTATGATGGATTGGAGTATACTATAAAAGAATCCACTCAGACCAGTCATTATTACAGATTTTCACTTTACCTTTATAAAAAACGTAAAGCCACTCTAGCAATCAATATAACAGATGGTGAGACTTCGGAAAAAGGGACTCATCGTTGCACCGCTGTAAGTGCTTCTACTGCAGTTACTGATATACCAGCTCCGATTATTGATGAGGGCAAAAATCTGTCGTTATCCAAACGCGAAATTTCTGCTAAGAGGATATGGGAGTAGTCGAATTTAAAATATATCCAAACACATCGAATTCTTCAAGCTGTGTCTTAAAGGCCACGAAAGCGGATGGGGTAAAAGTTGTGCTATTAACAAGAAAGCATGAGCCACATGGTGATATTTATACTGATATTCAAACACGAGAATATGCAGAATTGAGCTATACTGATACACGACCATTTTTATCATATAATTTCATTTATAAGATTCCCAATGTTAAAATAAGAGACGGAACCAGCTATTTTGGATTAATGTGGGCCCATCCTCAATTATTATTTATACTGTCCAATCAATTGGTCATGTATTTCGTTGATGGTACATTTAGGTGTGTTCCCCGTTTATTTAAACAATTCTTTGTACCAGGGGTGGGCAACATATCAATAAGGAGGGCTAGATAGGAAAAACTAAGTCCTTGACGGGCCGAATTAATAAATAAATACCTTCATTCTGCATTAATCCACAAATGGAGTAATGAATAATTTGCAGTTGATGTAATGCTTAAAGTTTAAATATATTGACAAAAAATGTATCTAAACAATTTAACGTCATTTACTTTGATAAATACCGAAGTTTATGATACATTTTGTGGTCGATCAAAGTTATTAAAAAAATTGAACTCTTGCTGAATGTTTTAAGTAAAAATGCTCAACAAAGACTGTAGGTGAATATCAATTAAAATGGAACGTAGCTTGCTCTTGTTATTGTTCGATGTCGATAATTTTGTTCATACATGTATGTAGAGCCGAAAAGAACAAGTAGTTTCATTGTCATATTTCCTAAGTTAATAAACTTCAAATCATTAAGTGACACGCAAAATTTTTCAATTATTTCACATTGGAATTTTTCTATCTGGGCAGAGTCACATTGTAGATCAATTAATTCTTGTTGACGAGCACCCAGTTATTTTTCAAAATCAGTTGTAAAGGATGATTTCCTGATGCCAAAATCAGCAGAATATTTTTAAAAGTCCCCAAAACTAAGAGTAAATTGATTGTCATGTGCAGATATATTATTGGTGCACTTCTCCATCAACTTTATCTTCATTGCCATATTTTCTAATGTTAGAAAATGCGTTATGGTATTATGACTGACCTGTCGAGAAAATAATTTTAGCCTTAACTTGAATGCCCTCACTGTTGAGTAAATTTCGTGAGAAAGAATGCCATCTCCATCAATTTGTGTTAAACTCTTTCATGTGTAAAAAGATATCATATGCAAGCGTCAGATCTGATAGCCACTGTGTTTCTCTTGGTTGCGGATATTCTGTATTTTTCCCTTTCATCACCAAAGACTGTAAAATTTCTGTTTTTAGTCAAAAATACCTCGCAAAACTTTTCACAAATTTAACATGTATTCAGCAGTATGATACAAAACATCACTGTGATCATAACCTCAATTTTTATGAAGTCCGTTCAACTGTCTAGGATTAACACCTCTTTTTAATTGATAAAATTAACCACTTTCAATCATGGATCCGCGACAAGTTTCATGTTAAGCACACGTTTACATAAAACTTCAAGGTCTATAATACAGTATAAAACAATCAATTACTTGCTGCAATAGACCTCTCCAAAGCTGTCACACAGTCTATTCATTATATCAACTTTTTTTCATCCCAAGGATGGAAAATCATTTGTGATAACCTTCGCCATCTTCTGCCATTGTAATTCCATTTAAATACAAAGCATTTTCCACACATCAGAAAATACTTCGTCCCTTAGTAGTGTCTTTCATTGATTCCATTTACAGCAATTCTTCTGTGAGTTCTAATTTTTCTGAAATTCTTCTTAGAACGATCAGCTATTGTGCAGAGTAATTGATATAAGTGGTTTAATTCAAAACCTGGAAAAAGAGCTAAAATGAAGCAACAGGTCTTTTCAGCAGTGAGTTCATATATTAATCAATTGTTTCAATGTGGTGAGCATGAGATCTCTACAACTGAATTCAAACGTATTTCTGTGTTCTGGACAGATTTTATATACTACCTCGAGAATGCAATGCTTAAGAAAAATTCTCCGATACAGAGTAATTTACTGTGCTTAACAATGATGTATGTAACTACAAAGCTGACACGAGTAACTGTTGTATTTTGGCTTTTCTCAAGAAATCGGGAGGCTTTACAATCTTTTGTCCAAATATTTCTTTCTTGTTCGTCGTTGTTCTGCTGATAAAGTATTGCCGTGGTCTGTATGTTGTGTCACTTGATGGAAGATAATGTTTTACCCTTTCCCCACCAAAACACTTTGAATGCACAGCAAACATACTGTTTTCTTTTCTACTTACGCAACAAAGTACTTGGACATCCAATCGTTGTTAAATATGCAACGCTCGCTATAAATTTCATGTTTCTTGGGAAAATTCATGAAACATTCTTATTGTATATTCTAAATTTAAAAGAAAAAGATTACTAACTTAGTCATTTTTGTTAAGCATGTAGTCTAAATACTGAATTGCATCAACGCAATCAGAAACTAATGAAGAATTATAAGGATATTGTCGAAAGCTACATTACCATATATGTTCGAAAACTCTTCGTGTGCCGGAAAAATATTGTCGCGAGCCGTATGTTGCCCACCACTGAATTAAAGGATCAAACAGCAGAATCAGCTGCTATAATTTTAATTGATAAAATTTTCTGTCTGATTTGGGGTGCCAAACTCGATTCACTCTGACCAGGGTCGTCAATTCGAAGCGATTTTATTTCAAATGTTTGCGATATGCTTAAAATAAAGACAATGCGAAGCACTCAATTATACCCTGAAGGCAATGGGCTAGCAGAGAGATATTTTATATCAATAAAGGAAAAGATAATGAACCAAATGGAACAAGTCAGTAGATCTAGCCTTAATGACGTTAAGAACATCGGTTAGTTAGGCAGCAGGCTTTACTCCTTTCAGCTATTATATAGCAGAGAGCCAAGAACAATTATCACATTGGATATGTCCAACCCATCTGGAAACAACGTTCACACATTCGCCGAATCTTTGGTTGGCAGAATCCTCAAGATAGAAGAAAAGGAAAAAATTATTGAGGAGCAGGACAAATACAAACGTTTGTATGATATTAATGTCCATGATAATAAATTGAGGCCGGGTTCCTGGGCAAGAATTTGTATCGCTAACCTATTATCGCTTAGAGTCAGATATGGAAAACCTTTAAAAGTAGTTGAGGAACAGTCACCTGGGACTTACCTGCTTGAAGTAGTCCATGGAAAGCAACTGGTAATTCATCACGATCTTTTGAAACGCATTATCATTGACGAAAAATACGCAATTCCTCTACCAGAGAAAAGACTTATTAGGATCCCTCGACAAAACAGAGATTATATTGAATCGCAATTGCCGGGTTTCGGAGGGGAAAGAATTGTAACGTGATAGATAAGCGTATATTAGTGTAATTAGTATTAATCCCACATTGGTCATTACAAAGAACAAAGAAACCAGAAAAGTTCGATACCTTTTTTAAACAACATATTAAACTATTATAAATTTCGAGGAATCATGGTTCACTTCCAGCGTCACTCGTTATTTGACGATGAATACATTGTCTCGAACATTGAGGTTGCGTTGGTCTCTTTCTTTTCAAATGGGTGCATAGGTCGATGCAAAAGACCAAACATTCCCGTCCCCACAGGAACAGGATTTCCAACAATGATAGACTCGCTGATACCCTTCACTGGATCCTGAATGCTATGAACA